>WEIU01022210.1:2844-17893 GCA_013389925.1 Aegithalos caudatus
ATATTTTTGGTATACATTTCATGCCAGGAAATATAAAAGGGAAACCATCTGATGCATTATTGTGTTCAAAAAAATACAGATAATATATCTAAGATACTAATAAAAAATTGAATTTTGCACACAACTCAAATTTAACATACCACATCAGTGATGTTTAGTATTTTCCTTGTCATTGCTTCTTTGTCATGGTGTGGAGTTGGAGTAAACCAGAGCTTCTGGAATGTCTCATTTACTAATTTCTGAAGGAAAATAAAATATTAGGAGAAATAAATAAAGTTACATTGTCACATAAGTATTATTTCTAATACATCCACACAACAGATGTGATGAAGATCTGTGCCTTTTCACAAGAAATTATGCAACTTAAAAGAGACTGTAGTAGGAAATGTTATCTGAGACACACCCAGACCAACTATTACAGGACTTAGACTGATCTCATGTCAAACTTCAGCAAAACAAAACAATGGAAACTGATGCTAAAGAAAATAAAGTTATCGCTTTCCTGCATTAATTGGTATTCCTCTGAAAAACACAGCTAAGAAGCTGACAACTGAATAAACAATTCCTACAGCAGAACTGCATCAGCAGTGGTAGGTTCCTTTAGTTTACAAAACAGCTGTGAAAAAGTGGGAAAGAGAGAGAGAAGCCAAGTCTCTGCATTCAAATATAGGAAGTATGTTACCTTCCAATGTTTTTGTATGGAGGACAATATAGAATAAAACGTAAGTGAACAAAAATTATTCCAAAATTACTTCTCATTAATGGAATTGTTAAAAGTGCATTGAGGTTTATACCTCATTTTTTTCTTATTGTTAGAAAGGTAAGAAGAAGGATGGGAGAAAACATGGTCATCCTCCCTTTCCAGCAGCATCTTGGCTCTAGCTGTTCATCTGCTTATTGATTGTCTTCTCAGAAAGCCATTTTACATGAACGCACCTCAAGAGGTAAAAATATCTGCTGCAGATATTACAAATTATCAAATTGTACTGAAAGTTTGATACAAAATGATTACAGGTGTGTCTGTAATTACTCAACAGTTTTAAAATTATTTTGTCAACTTAAACAAAATAATCACTGTCAGCTTTATGATTTAATACATTACATTAGGATTGTGCCCTTCTACAAATGCGTACTGCAGAAAGGATAGAGTACGAGCACACAAGCAACTTTTCAGGGGGAATAACTGCTTCACTGAACACTCAGAATTAATACAAAATTAGCACACATTAATACTTTATAACTTTAATAATTATATATGGTATATATTAATGTCAAGTAACTAATTTTTGTCTAAAATTTATTGATTTGCAGAAATCCAAGTTTTATATGCCAATCTTACTTGTTAGAAAAGAGAAGCACCAGAGAAAATACTTGCAAGATGAAAAAAATCTCTGGAAAATATTTAAAATATTTTGATTGTCAGCAAGAAGTTACAGAAAAGAGAGGATAGAAAAGAAAGAGAAGTCAAAGAGAATTCCAGAAAGCTAACATATCAGCCCTTAAAAATTCTTAAGTCATGAATATTACAAAGGAGAAATTAAACACTTTTTTATTTTGTCAAAATAGGTAAACACTAAAGAAACAATAATTAAAATTCTGAAGGGTATGTTTCATTCTACCTTAATGCCTTCTTCATCATTGACTCTCCGAATCATTTTCACACACATTTCTGTAATTTTGGGAAAGGTTGGTTGTTCAATGCAGATATCCCTAAGTATTTTTATGACTCTCTTTCTGACACTGATACCAGTATCCTGTGAAGAGAAAAGAATTACACTCTTGAAAACAAATCAGAAATATTTACTTATATTCTATATGAATTAGTATTTGAAGATCACCCAATCTGACTTGCAAAATTTATTTAGAAAAGTCAGCTAAAACCTTCTGGAATGCATTTATACAAAAGCTCAGCATAACTTGTCCTAAAGGTTCTGGCTGAGTTCCCAGAATGCTGAAACACTTTCTCCATCTATACCCTCCCATCTATGAGCTCATGATGCTGCAAATGTATAATCCACTTAATTCAAGAATTTACAAGCCAGATGTGGTAATGTTTTAGCTACTTCATTGGAACACACGAGATTCCCTATAGATTTGGATCATAATACTTTAAGCCTTTGGATAAAGCTTATGGATAAGATACATGCAGGCAGTCATTTCCATTTTACTAGGCTTCATCTAAGGAGATAGATGAGGAGCGTCACTTCATATCACGTTATACACAATCTGTTGAATTTGAATGTCAGGTTTATTGTATACACATAACCTATTTATCTCCAAAATTCTTCAGAAATTTGTTTTATCATGTTACTATAGCAGATGCGTAGTACTTGACTAAAATCCTGACATGGACACTATAAGCGAATGCTTTCCAATGCTTAAATTAACATTGAACACCTAGACATAAAAACTACTTTTCTGTAAAAAAACTAATAAACTTTTCAAAACACTAAAAATAGCATGGAGATACCTGTCCTCAGTGATCCATATTTCAGACTTCAAAAACACAGCAAAATTCCTTATTTCACCTAGCTGATTAAAGCTAGGGTAGAGTTAATTTATTCTCAGTAGCTGTTACGGTGCTGTGTTTTGGATTCAGAATAAGAATACTGTTGATAACACAACTGATGTTTTGATTTTGGCTAAGTCTCGTGTTTATCCTAAGTCAAGGACTTTTTTTTTTTCCCCTCTTTATCTCCTGTTCTGCCAATGAGGAGGTAAGCAAAAGAAACTGGGAGGGAGCATACAAGGACAGGTGACCTGAACTGGCCAAAGAGATACTCTACAGAATGTCATGCATGGTATATAAGCTGGGGGGAGTTATCAGAAAGCACAGACAATCTAGGTTTGGGAACAGGGCTCTGGCATAGGTCAGCAGATGGTGAGCAATTGCTTTGTGCATCAATGGTTTGTTATCTTTTTATTATCATAATAAATAAATCTTTATTGTGTTTTGATCTATTTTCAATTATTAAATATTCTTTTCTCAACATATAAATTTTGCTGCAATCCTCCCAGGGTGGGGGTAAGAGATGCAGGGGTTAAGTGAGCAGCTGCAATGTGTGTGCTAAACTTCTTTTTGGGCTTAAACCATGACACAGATAATTTGAGCACCAATAATGGAATCTAAAGGAATATAGGCCTGGTCCTGATGCACTCAGACTTTCTGTAGGAGTTAATCTTTCAACATAGTAAAGCCTCCCTAGAAGAAAGCATGCATTTTAAAGGGTTTCCTTAAAAGCATGATGGCTGTTATATATAACAATGGCTTACCATCCAAACAATTCCAATTTATTGAACACATTCAGTTAAAAGCAAATTTTCCCATGCCACTTATTTTACCATGAATACCACAAGTCACCGTACCAATATTCTTTCAATCAGCATGTCATAATACTGCTCAGCAAGCTGAGGACGACAGAGCACAAATCGGCCAAGAAGCTCCACAGCTGCTTCTCGCACACTAGTGGAGTTATCCATTAGCCGCCCATGAACTCCTCGTTGCATATCCAGCTAAAAAGGAACAAATAAAACACAAATCCAAAATAAGAATTAAAGATTTCTTTTAAGTGTGACAGAAGAATGCATATACATGATGGATATTTCAGACTTTTTTACCCTGGCTAGAATACTGGGGTCTACAGCAACAACCTCAGACAAACACTTCATGGCTTTTGTTCGAACAGCAATTGCATTTTCACCAAGTACACGCAGAATCTAGAACAGAACAAGAACAAAAAGATTCAATTGTTTCGGGAAGGTACCAAATAATATTTAGGAACAAAAATTCAGCACAATAACATATAAATAATATTCCTAAATTAATAATAATAACTAAAAGCTGAGTTTACCTTCTCAGAGAATAAAAAGGTGCATACAAGTGATGGATATTTACCATTATTTGTTACTTCTCCAAAATGGGTTGTATGGTTCTTAACTTTAAATTCTACTTTTGTCATTCGGTTGTGGCTTTCATCATGGTTCTTTTAACAGCAGAGTTGGAAGTGGGCACTTTAGGAATGGCTCTGTATGCAGATCAATTTAAGTAATGCAGACTAAACTAGTACTGAATTTCAAACATGTCACTGTGCCAGTGTTAGTGGCCTTGTCCCAGAAAAAGCAAGAAATTACACTGGTCAAACAGCAGCTTCCAAGTGACATGCACTGCAAACAACTGGCCAATCTGGGTTTCAATCTCATGAGTTGATCTTACCAAAGAAGCAAGCCTCTTACAGAAGCTGTGAAAATTATTTCAACCCTTTGTAATGATCCTCTCACTATCTGCAAACAATAATTTTGCCATAGCCATATATGAATAAATAAAATAATGTGTGCACATTATAACATACAAAACACATGCAAGAAAAAGAAACCTAATAACTTACGCCATCAATAAAGAATATGAAAGCACATGGTGTTACCATGGCCTGTAAATACCTCTGCTCTACAATGGACAGATATAGCACATGGCTGTGAAGTGTTTGGAATCAGAATCCAACTGTGTCTCACTATACTATGACTTCCAGTCACAGTTTACCTGTGTCAAATAAATATCGAAGCTCTGGGCAAATGGCCTCATAGAGGCCAAGTAGCGAACAATCAAACACGCATCTTCATAGTCCACAGTATCAGAATTCATCCTGAAATAAATTCCATGTGTTAATCAGGACATGTTCCCAAAAAATTATTTAGAACATCAAATGCATGGCTAATAAAGAAGTAAGTGGTACTGAAACATACTTTAATGTACTGAACTGAGATGGAGCAGTTTTAATGATGCTGCGAAGAAACTTTTTGCGACTTTCCGCTCTATGCATGATTTGTCCTGTGGTCTCAACATCTTTTGCATGATGAGTTCCTTCAGATGAATCCTCATCCTTCTGAGATTTAATTGCTTTCTCTGTCTCCATAGTTGTATCACGGAACCATTGAGCTATATAAAACTTCCGAGAAAACTGGAGAAATAGAGCAGGATGCACAGAAAACAAAACCAAGAGACAGAGAAAAAGAAAATTAACAGATTTATAATGAGAT
Source organism: Aegithalos caudatus (assembly GCA_013389925.1). Taxonomy (NCBI): domain Eukaryota; kingdom Metazoa; phylum Chordata; class Aves; order Passeriformes; family Aegithalidae; genus Aegithalos; species Aegithalos caudatus. Next base: position 7,879 of record WEIU01022210.1, read on the forward strand.
TTAGGGCATCTAATGCATCAATATTACTTTGGAAAACACATTCAACAGTATATATTAGGCTGACAATTTAACTGAAGCACTAATATATATAATCAAAACCAATCTTCTTCAGTACATGTTACTGAAATTATGAATCTTCATTCCTGATGAAAGAAAGCTGAAATTTACCACTAATGATGCATCAATTTCTGTGTTCTCATCCAGATAATCTAGTAAAGCCTTTTGCAGCTGTTGAATTTCATCATCTCCTCCTGAAACCTTTTAGAAATAGAAAGATAGTTATAAACAAGAATATTGCACACTCCTAATTACCATCTGAAAATCTGCATGTCCACATATAAAATACATTCAAGTCAGTTGTTTGCGTAATTGTACAGCATTAATAATTTTTAACCAATTAATTGTAAGTAAAAAAATATTAAGAGCATTATAAGACTGGTTTTAAAACAGACTAACTCATTTGGTTTGTTCTCATTCTATGATCTTGCATGAGGACCCATAGAAAAATAAAAAAGGGCAAAACCCAGAAAACCCTTATTTCTTCCATATTATACTGAAACTCCCAGATCCTTGCAGTTGCTGATGTTACAGCAGAAAAAGGTATTATTCTTTTACCCCAAAAAGAACTAGTTCAAGAGTTCAAAACATGCCTACAAGACATACAATATTTATTTATTTATTTATTTATTTTACACCCTGATGTACATGAATAGAAATTCTGGCCTTTGACAAACTTGAAATTTCTGTAGATAAGTGGCTTAATATAAGGGGTGCTTGATGCTTAACACCTCAATAGCTTCAAACTAATAAAAATCCCAGAACAAACAAAGAGAAGTAGTGAAGCCTATAAAATCATTAACTAATACTGTGGTAATGATATCAGAATGCAGAAGAAAATATCCAACAGAAGTACTCAATTTAGCAGGAAAGAAAAACTGTAGAGGTGTGAGCTGATTTCTGAATAGAAATAATGATTTAAGTTTCTGACGACAACTACTACCAATGGATCTTATTTTCTTGCCATCTGAAGAGCAAAGTGAGGGTCAGCTGTACTGTACACATTTCTTCTCTTACATATTTGTAAGTAACACAACAGTCTATCCTGGTTGTCTGTACTGTGTAAGTACACACCTTCCATAATGCATGGATGGTACTGTCTATCATTACTGATGTTAAGTTTCCTGAGAAACTGAAAAAAAAAGTTTTAGCACTCAGTTGCCCACAGCAATTTTATTTTCTGCAGATGCCAATGCCTAGCAGCTATATGATCCTGCAAAAACCCAAAACAAAACAGAAAAATTCAGGTCACTGCTCAGGTATATATCTTTCTAGAATATTTTTCAGTACTATTACAACTTCTGAGGATAAGGAAAGAGAAAAGGATTCCTCTGAAATATTTCCTCACTAATTATAATGTAAAATTGTCAGAAGCACTAATTATAATGTAAAATTGTCAGAAGTATTCTCAACAGTGGAAAATTATAATCCCTTATCATAAAGAAGTATAAATTATATTACACCATGGACATAAAGATTTGACACTGTATGTTGTAGAATATTCTGATCAAAAGAAATCACGGGAAGCATCAGCCTCATAAAGAAGATGATTTTTATTCTAATTGAATGCCTGAAAATTATAGAAGTTTTTCCTTCAATATAAATCAGATGGTCATTATAAAGTATGTGTAATAGATCTGTAGTCTTTTCAGGGAAGTGGAAAGGAAATCCTAAGAACAGTTAGCTCAGAAAGAAAAGCATAGTGTCCATAAGAAAAATGAAAGTCCCCATTTGTAAAAGGACACACAGGTCGTGAGATTTTCTCATATTATGTACTGTATAGAGCCCAAATGTATACTACACTTCTGCTTATATTCCCACTCCTGAAGGTTTTGAGCAGCATTAACAGAAATCTCAATATGGATTCTCTATTGAAAAACTTTGCATGCATGGCGTGGTTTGGGTAGTGGGGGAGCTAGAGGATGGCTTCTGTGAGAAGCTGCCAGAAGCTTCTTCCATGTCCAGCAGAGCCAGTGCCTGAGGGCTCCAAAGATGGACATGCCATGGGCCAAGGCTGGGCTAATTAGAAAGGTGGCAATGTCTCTGTGAGAACATATTTTAGAAGAACAAAAGTTATTGCTCAGATGTAATTGTGACCAGAGCAGAGCAGGGTGAGAACATGTGAGAGGAACAGTCCTGCAGACACAAAGTCAGTGAAGGGGAGGGAGGAAATGCTCCGGGCACTGGAACTGAGATTCCCCTGCAGTCCCTGGTGCAGCCTATAGTGAGGCAGCTGTGCCCCTGCAGCACAGGGAGGTCCACGGGGATGCTGCAGCCCCTGGATGAGCCCACACCAGAGCAGGTGGGTGCTTGAGAGGAGCCTGTGGGACACCTGTGGGAAGAGGGCCCTGCTCCCAGGAGGAGCAGCCTGTCCTTGAAGGACTGTACCCCATGGAAGAGTGACCCACTCTGCAGCAGTTTGAGGGCTGCTGTTGCCCATGGGATGGACTCATACTGCAGCAGTTTGCAGGGAGCTGTCTCCCTTAAGATGGAGCTGTGCTGGAGAAGTTCATGGAGAACTGTCTCCCCTGGGAGGGACTCTATGGTGCAGCAGGGGAATGACTCCTCTCCCTCAGCAGGGAGAGAAGCCCTGGGTGATGAACTGACCACAACCCCCATTCCCTGTCTCCTTGCACTGCTGGGGTAGGAGGCAGAGCTGGGAGGGAGGGAGGGTGGGGGAAGGTTTTTTTAAGGGTTTATTTGACTTCTCATTATCCTGCCCTGATTTTGTTCATAGAAAATTCACTTAATATCTCTAACTTGATCCTGTTTTGCCTCTGATGGTATTTGATGAGTGATCTCTCCTGGTCCTTATCTCTTAACCCATCGACCCATCCTTACATTTTCTCTCATCTGTGCAGCTGCAGAGGGGATTCAGGACGGTTTGGGGTGAGGGTCTGGCATCTGACCAGTATCAACCCACTACAGACACATATGCAAGTTCAGTAAAAAACACCAAAACTCTCCCAAAACTCAAATGACACCAATGTAAAAACTAACCCTGTGGGACTAACGGAATAATCCTCTAAAGCATGTATTTAAGTGCCAGAAGCTCAGGTTCCACTTTGCAATAGCAAACGCAGGCTTGTATTTTTAAGGCCTCTTAAGATAGAATCCAACTCTTGCTCCATTATTCCCTCAGTACTGTCACAAGAAAACTGACTAACCACTGTAATTAATTAATTTATAGGACTACTACAGAAATGGCGCAGGGAAGACATGAGTTAACAAATGTGAAACTTATAAATTGTGTATATTTGATTCAGAAACCTAAACAGTGAGTTAACATTGATTCCCCATAACGTCAATTTTCCAAGTATATTCAAAAATGTGAAGCATTTGAATGGATAGATCTCTATCTGGCTGCTGTGTATTTCTCACACACCTGTTTGAGGATTCTGGCTAAAGATCCTTGATCCATTTTGCTAGTGACTGCATCTTTCCTCAGTCTTGCTGCTACAGTTCCAAGATAGTCAAGTGAAGCAACTCTTAATGCCATTTCTGTTGATTTGTTACTGAACTGGTGAACCTAAGAAAAGCAGAGTAGACATTTAAAATAAATACTTATTTATGCCACAGAGATTCTTCTCATAAAATATTGCTTTATCTTATTAAAATGTCCACCTAACTTCCATACCACCTAAAATTATGTAATTTACTATTACATGACACATACATTAGTTGCTTTATATTAATGGTTATTTTTTTATTTGGTCTCTTACTCTACAAATATGCCTGTCAGAGTTTTTTTAAATACCTATTTTCATTAAACAAACTGGACAACCAGCAGATCTCCAACAGCAGAAGCTTTAAGCACCATAATGCCACCTCCTCATTATTCACAAAAATAAAAAGCTACATTTTACCAAGAACAGGAGCATGCAATATTTTTTCAAGAAGCAGCTCAAATTACTGTGTTAAGTATAAAGTAATACTGAAGAGCAACACTGAAAAAACACACTGGCAAAATCATTCTATAAATGTCATAAGCATTTGCTGTAGTTGTAAAAAACCAAACCACTGAGTTGTTTTCTGGTTCTGTGCTAAAGGAATAGTCCAGAGAAGGTACTTAGTATGTATGATTACAGCTACTAGGCTGACTTTACTCCAAATAAATACATGCACTTATTAGATGCTGTGAAATTATACTTTTAATGTTGAAAATGTAATCAAATAGGAGAATTGAACTTCCATGAGAAACTATATATACAATTTTTAACAAGTTCCATATGAATGATCCTCTAACCAAAATTTCATTATGTATTGCATAGTAGTAGTCCTTTTACACTGCATGTGTCAAGAATCAGAAAGCATTCCTACAGTAGTTTCAGCAGAAATAAACAAGTCTTCATTTTAATTAGAAATTAATTCATATAGTTAAAAACAAAAATCCCTTACCAATAGCCTTCCTAGCAAGCTAAGTAGCAACTCTGCAGCTGGCCATTCTGGTTTATTGACTGTTGAAAGGAGATCTTGAATAAAGTTTTCAAAAAGTGGCCTGTAATCTTCTTCTCCTTGCTTACTGCCACACCTGTTAAAAAGAAAATGCTTTTTGTAAGCGAATTTAACAGCCATGTGATGTTTTCTTCTGATAAAAACAAAAGTAATCCTGTGTTTAATCTGAAAAAATGGTTTTATGCAATTCCAAGAAAACAAATTTGAAATACCAGCAGAAAGTTTTTATTAGTTTGCAGAGAAATAGCTTGAATAGCTATCCCTCCAAGTTGTACTGGAAATAAATCCATGATGGCAGAATTTTGTTGCTAAGATTTTTATTTTTAGCTTTGCATTAAAGTCTGTATTAACTTGGATAGACAAAGTAGGTAGAATTATAAGAATGAAGCTAGAGCAGGATAGTTATGAGTTGATATGTTTACATTCTTTAAACTTGTTTTCGTTTATCTGATTACACATCTCAGTATTATGCTTCATAAAGGTTACAATCAGAATGCCAAAAATACCCAACCAATCAACCAACCAACACCATGAAAAACTCCACCAAAAGTTAACATACCTGATACTTTTTGACTGTTATATATCATCCCTAAGTTTAAAATCAGGAGCATGCAATTGCTAGATGGCTTATTAAACAGCTTTTCAGCTTTAAGTATAGAAATTAATGCAATAAAAATCTAAAGACTTGTTCTTTGAAACCCTATGGTTAGTTCAGGTACATTTTTTATTCCTTTTTGAGCTACTAGATGTAAGACTCACAACTTTAGCTCAGTAAAAGTAATTTTTAGGTTTTTTATATCTGATGACTGAATCAGCATGGTTTCACCACTTAAGTATTTGTTCAGCATTCTCTTCCAAGCTTCAGGTAAGTAAGAGACCCATAACAAAGAAGTCCTACATGAACTGTGAGACTAAATGTATGAAGAACACTCTGCAGAATTTGTCTTCTATGAACATTTTTAGGCAAGAAACTCTCTTAGACATCTATGAAGTGTATTATTATAAGTAACTTTATGATCAGGTATTTATCACTGCTCAGTGGTCAGGTATTAAAGTATTCATTTGGAGCTGGGTTTATCAATACACTAAAGAATACCACAGTACTTACTTCTTAAGAAAAATAGAAAGGAAGTTTTGTGCCGTTCTCATGGCTGTTTCATATGAGTTAGTAATAAGCACATCTTGATCCACCTAAAAATAACAAGATACATTTGTGTCTATTATCTTAGCATAGATCTATGATTTCCAGATCAGCATTTCTCATGCATCAAAAAATTACAGCAGACATAAAATTACAGTGGCTGATTACTAGAGCACTGTAATAACTATTGAGTAACTATTGCATTATACCTATGAACACACATAAGTAATTTCTGCACACACACATAAAAATGGCTTTAAAAAATATCTTACTTTCTTATTTGACTCCTCCTCTGAACTAGAATCCTTTTCTGCTGATGGTAAGTGCACCACACACTGAATAAGCTGCAGAACTAGTGCTGTTACCATCTGAATGTACATAGGCTCTCCATCAGTGTCACTGCTGTTTAACCTGTTAGTAATAAAAGACAGTATTAACACTAAAGCAAACAAAAAGGACAAAAACCAGAAAATCTTTGCTCATAAGTAGTATGTTTCAAAAATTATTACCACAGCTAGAAATCCATATTCTAGACCTTTTTTCTATTTATTTGCTTCTTTTTATGCAGTGTAACATTTGACCTACTGTTCTTGCACAGAAGAGGTGTACTGAAACAGCACACAGTTCACTGACTGAAACAGCTACAGGAATATTTAATAAAACAAACACCTACTACTAAGATACTTAATAATAAGCGTGTTATATATAATACCATGCTCTCTCCAACACAAAACAACACACCAAACTGTTGTTGTAGTAATTCTTCCGTAGTATTTAATGTATGTGAAATGTGTAGGACTTCTAAAAAACAGAAAATAATGACCATGACTTAAACTGACTTTTACAAGAGGTACACCTACAATAATCCGCAGCAGCACAGTAGACTACAAACTTCAGCAGGCAACTGTTTTAAGTTGGGAAGAAGACTCTGCTTCTCCCTGATGTAACCTCAGAAATAGTATGAGTTTACTGCTCATACACACACCAATACCACCTTATTGCTACACTTAACATCAAAAGATGGTAAACACTGACATAGGAGATGATATGGATAAGAAAGTGATTCCCCTCCTGAAAAGAGTGCTCTGAGTGTATCCTCAAAGAAATTCAGGCAGAATTTTCCTACGAAGATTTAGCAAAGAAGAAATTACATAACTCCATACAAACAGAATTAAAGAACTGACCAACAAAAAATAATCCTCAATGCACACTAACATTACACCCATTCACATTCTTAGTGAGAAAAATAGTAAGATGTTTCAATTATTTTTGTAAGTAGACACTAAAGTGATAGCATAAAACCAAGCAATTATTACAAGACATTTGTCAGACAATTGGTTTTGAAATCTCAAACTGCACAAAATGCAGTTTGTAGAGACACATTTTACTGTAATTATCAATGAAGCCTAAAATCCAACATCTACAAAACTGTAAATACTCTTGTCTACAACTTATTAATTTCTATCAGTAGTTACCTGAAGTTTCTCAAACTCCTCTTGCTAGTTGGTAGTCTTGCAAGGGAAGTAAAAATTTCTTCTAATATTAGCTGTCTGTGTTTTTCATAGCGGGAGAACACCTATTTAATAGATACAGGATTATTAGACAATTATTTATTGTTACATAAAATATAGCTTTTAAATAGAAATAATTATATATGACAGCATACACTACGCATGACACTTTAATAAATTATAATTCACCTTATTGCTTTCCCAATTGTCCTAGGTAACAATGTAAGATGTGCCCAAAGTATGTATTCTATCACCACCCTTAGGAGCTGTTGAAACCAGGTGGGGCAGTGTTTTCCCTTGCTCCCTCCCTCTGGGCTATCTTCTGTTAATGGGCCATCAATGCCTTGCCCATGACTCACAGGTAACTCCCTCTGGGAGCTGTCTCTGTTCAATGGGCAATCAAGGACCCACTGCCTGACTCATAGAATTATATCAGCTCACTGTGAGATGCTCCACTCAGGGGGAGGAGCCAAGCATTCCTACCTGGATATAATCTGGGACAGCACAGAGGGCACAGGCCTGCTGGACTCCTGGAGGACCAGAGCTACCAGACCTTTCTATGGGATCACTGCTTCAACAAGACCACTTCATCTGGACTGCTACCACCACCCTAACTAACAGGGTGTCAGGTTGTATAATTTGGATTTATTTTATTTCTCTTTAATTCCTCCTATTAAATTGTATTTTCTGACTTGGAGTCTCTCACTGGTTTTACTTTCAAACTAGCACACCAACACATTCAGTTCTTTAAAAAATATATAAAAACTATTCCAAATAAAGATTTTTAAAAAACCTTTACAAAAATGTGTAATAGGTACTGAAAATACCGTCTATTTAAAATATTTTTGCCTGATGGTACAACACTCAGTAGTGTTAAACAGTATAATACTATGTTTTTTGACTTAATATTTCTTTCTCCCAGTACAAAGGAAAACTGTTCTAACACAATTCACGTGTAGAAACACATGTAGATTGTAGAGTACATTTGAGAAAAGAGTTTTACTTCATATGCCAGGCTTTAATGTTTGCCTGACACGGTAAATTCTTTCAATTTACAGAGTGTGAACTGTTTATTTTTCCTCCTCTTTTCTTTGGGCAGAATACTGAAGTATATAATCTTTTCAAAGATTTAAATCTTTCACTTGAACAAGGACATTTGTGTTCCACTACACTTCTCCTGAAACAGTATTTTACATATCCTGTGATTTTTTTCACATAGTCACCTCTTCAGAGGAAAATAATTAATTCTATTATACAGAAATATCATACTAGTTGTATGATTTATTGCATAAGTTCAAATCTGAACATAGGAAATAAGGAAAACCACACATCTAGGATTAAAGATTTAAAAAAAAAAATCTTAAAAATGGGACAGGTAAGAGGAAAGAGTTTGTGTCTACACTTTAACCGATAAGCAAAATTAAGCAGCTTCTTTCTTGAAGTAGGCAATTTCTTTCTATAGAGTATACAAATGGAGCAGCTCAGGTAGATATAACACTATTTCTATATTATGATATCAAACTGTAAAAACAGGCAAGAATAGCAGTAATTCTATGTTCCAATTCTCTACGAGAGAAAATACAGCCTATGTAAATGCCCTAAGAACTCTCAGCAGTACAGGCACATGTACAATAAATTAGAAAGTACTTACTGCAGTCACTAATTTGATGGCACATAGCTGTAGTTCACTGACATTTTCTACAAAGAAAGGTGTTATTCCCATCGATGACACCTATCAATGGACACAAGTTATTTAATTATAGAGGACTAACAAACTGGTATTTATGCAGTTTCACAAGTCGGTTATTCATTCAGCAGGAAGGCTTTCAAACATTACTTCACATTATCTGCAAATAAAGTTATTAAATTAGGGCCCAGGTCTTATAAGACATGGCTCAGGGGGTATCAGGCTGTTCAGTGATGAGGAGGCTCTGGGTGGGCCTTGTAGTTCTCTACAATTTCCTGAAAGGAGTGCGTAGCCAAGTGAGGCTGGTCTTTTCTCCCAGCTAACAAGCGATAAGACAAAGAAAATGGGCCATGAGTTGTACCAGGGATGGTTTAGAATCGATTTAAGTGCCTGTGGAAGCAGTTCAGCCAATATCCCTGTAGATATTTGAAAGACCATGTACATAGGATGTTGAAGGACATGGTTTAGTGGTGCATTTGGCAGTTTACACTTGATAGTTCTTAAGGATCTTTTCCAGTAAATGATTCTACTACACTATACTTGAATACAATCAGATTAAACTTTTGTTAGGATGAAGAAGATGCAATTTCTTAAAAAGAAACTCTTCTTTAGAAGAGAAGATAAAAATCACATAGTACACAACACACTAGTCACTCTGATGTTAAGAATTCAAAAGCTTGTACTGATTTCAAACTTCATGTCACTGAGACAATTATATTTCACATTTACTCTAGGCAAAGTAAAGCTAACATTTTGAATTCTGATAAAAACATACCTGAAGAATAGTTGTATCGGTGAGAAGCTGTATCTCTAGCAACTCTGACAAACTGCTGACAATGTCACAAACTTTGTTATATAACATCACTATAACTCTTTGCTTGTGGGTGGAACACTTGGCACGTTTTGCTTTTGAACTTAGAACACCACCTACAAAATAAAATACGTATTAATTAATATGTTCACTATTTCAAGTACTAGAAAGATGATCTTCCGCAAAAAGTGCCCCCCAAACAACTGCACGACTACAGCTTTACAGAAGCAATTTAGAAAAACTACTTAGTAGCATCAGCTGGAAAGCAGGAACTTCACATGATCATTATTTTTCATAATTACTGAAAATTCTGGACCTGAGATTTTTAGAAAATGTCCTGGGGTGACTTTTTA
>WEIU01022211.1:8333-20875 GCA_013389925.1 Aegithalos caudatus
CCACTCCACAGTTTTGTCTCACTTCTTTCAAGCTCAGAGGAATCCCTAGGAAAAAATGAATGTGGGGGAAACAGCCAGTCCAATTTTGGTTCCAATTTTTATTCAACACTGAATGCTACAGCAAAGATGTAATAAATCATCTGAAAGAAATGAAGTTCCCAGAGCCACCATGCTGAAGTATATTAAGTTAGATTTGATTCTGACAAATGTTTGACAGTGCATGTCATCCTATTCCAGCACGAGGTTCTCCAATCTGTTTTCTTGGTTTTGGTTTCTTGGAAGCATATTCTGGTAAGAATACAAGATTTTTTTCCACATAATTCTAAAACAACATAATATACATCTGTAATTTAAGAAAAAAGCCCATTAAAAAAAAAAAAAAAAAAAAAAAAAAAAAAAAAAAAAAAAAAAAAAAAAAAAAAAAAAAAAAAAAAAAAAAAAAAAAAAAAAACCTGGGGATTTCTGCAGCTGAGCACCTACTGCAAAACCAGAAATAAATTCTAGTTTTAGATTAGCTCTGCTGTTGGAAATAAATCCAAACATCATGATGGTACTCTAAATAGTCAGAATCCTTCAGGTCTCACTCCCATGTTTAAGTATAATAATAAGGAAATACATTTAGTCTTTTAGCCCACACCACTGGTGTCCTCAGGATGAAGGCACTATGTCCTGCTGTAGGGTATGCAGCTCCTCCTAGGTCATACTATGACATAAAATTGGTCAGCCTTCACAAAGAGAAAACACAATACAGATAACTGCACTGAAACAAATTATATAAATTATCAAAAAAAATCTATCACTAATAAAATTATATACTGAAAAATAATCCAAATCAACCTCTAACAAGTACATCCAGATGACAAACACAAATGTTGCCACACCAGTCCTTCATCTACTTACCCAATCTTTGTGTATTTTTATACTTTAAACACTGATCGATTACTTGCGGAAAATGTTATGGTTTATATATAATCTGTTTCCTTTATTGCTGTTGAGCTAACAGATGGAGGGGGAAAAAAAGAATAAAAAGTTTTAGGCTAACAATAGGTTACTTATAGATATGGAACGCTCAAAATGAAAAAAATTATACCTCATTATCTACAAAGACTGTTCCTCTTGTTCCTCCACTAGTCACAAATTATAAAGACATCCACCATAATCTGTTTTGGTCTGAATAGCTTTACCATAATTGTACCCATCCTATATCCAACACTGTATCCAACACCTTCTTACTTATTAGAAAACACATGGTACTTACTAGACAAAAATGTAGAGAACTAATACCTGAATGTGTAATACATAAGCTGTTGTAAGATGTTTCATGCTGAAAATCTTGGCACAGGTAAAACATCTGAAAATTCTTCCTGATAATAACAGGTCATCCTTGATCCAAATGACAATGATAAATAGATATTACTGAAAAATACTGATGTCAGCTGCAAATGTCTGTCCAGGAGAGATAATGTACTATGTTTTAGAGAATGAAAGTAAATAAAGACTTAAGAAAATAGTGAGGAGTTTTACTAGGCTAACTGCAGAGCTTATTAGAGACCTCTATTCTTCCATAACCCAATTTTCTGTTTTCCAAGACACTGTGACAAAATAGCAAGACAGATGGCTCAGCTCCAACAGCAAGATCAATCAAACTGTTCAAAAAGAGTGTGACCCCAGAACATACATTAGAATTGCTTTAAATGTGTTTTCTTCAGGACTGGGAAAGGTAAAGTAGAAAGGAAATATAGTGTTGAACACTGCTTTCCTAAGTTAATAGCTGAATACATTTTTCAACAGTCAAGCTAATTTTTGCATTAGCATTTGTTTCAGGTTGTCAATTCAGGAACACATTTTAAAAGAAATATTAACTGTTCGGGTTATTTCTAAGTGAAAGAGGGCTTTCAAATAGCTTTTGTCATGAAGGAAAAAAGCCACAAAGTGATATTTTGTGAGCCCACAAGCTGTAGGCAGCTAGTTCTTAATATATCCTATTCCCCTGGGAATTCAGGGGCTTGGGAAGAAAAGTAGAGAACCTGAAATAGTTTAGGTCTTTTGCCTGAAGACAGTTCCTGAGCAGGGAGGTCACTAACTACTTTTCACTGAGTATCTAAGAGGACCCATTAGTGCTCTGCTCTGTTGGTGGTATCATTATACACAATGGGATTTCCCATCTCAACACACAATGTTATTACTATTTATATGGTCATAGTGTAACATGAGCATATAACTGAATATTACATACCCATATTCTGACAGAATATGCTTGAAAATACAACAGCTTATGCACAGCTTGCAATTTCTGGCATTACATAGAACACATTCTGGCAAGAAATTGTTCTCTTCCAGTTTCATTTATATTAGCAAAGATCATAAAACATCCTGCTCATTAAAATCTGAATCACTTCCACTGGGAGTGCACTTTTCTGAAAGTATTTTCCTACAGCTGGTAGCAAGACAGATCTGCTGGCTAACCAGAGCACTAATAGGACATTATGAAACCCACAATGCAGCATGAAGACAGTTGCATAATCAGAGCAACAATTACCAGCTCTGCTAAAAAATGGTGAGGGCTTAAGCACAACGGAGTAGCACGTAACAAACAAAAGAAGCCATTCTTGTCAGTCTGAGATCTTGAACTAAACTTTTACACTTTATATTATTACTTTCGTTGCAAGGTGAAGAATAGATTGATGACAAAGGCAGCATTGTATAAAATGGGTACATAAATCACAGGTATAACAAATACCATCATTAACTGCAGCACTAGATTCCAGTGTGGTTACCAGCCCTTAGTTCTCAGCATTCCTCCAGCATTTCATAAACCCCTGCAGCATCCAATAGGTGTCTCATCTGAGGGGTCTGAGGTACCTCTGCCTCTGAGCCAGAAGCACACTGATTAACCTTACTTGCCCTGACTAGCCTCACTGGGGACCCCCTATCTACATCCCAATGGACTTCAGCCCATGGTCATATGAACCTGCCTCAGCAAACTGATAGGAGTGCTGGTCCCTGGCTGTATTGAAGTCATGCCCCTGGCCTGGCCATGACTGTCATGGATCCTAACCTGCAGATGGCATCCTGACCTGGCCTGGTGCAGCCCTATAACCTCTGGAATTTCAGGCAATTAGTTTCAAGTTTATCTGTTACCTCAGGCCAGTCCAGCTACCTTGGCCATGCAGATGACTCAGAGAGCTAGGCTGATGCTTAAAGGGATGATTTGACAGATCATAACAGGTCCTCTCCAGCTGGTAGGTAATCCTTCTCCTGGAATTGATTACAGGAGATGTAATCTTCATACAGATTTCCCTCAGGCAGCCCCTGCTGTGCCTAGCCTCAGCAATCTGGATGTTTTGCTTAACATCCTAGGTGCAGAATTTGGCATTTTCCTCCAAAGGCTCCAAAAACTAAGCAGTTTGTGCTGCAAGATGGATTACATTATAAATTGGCAAGACATTAGTAAATAGTCATTTGAAAGGGGGTTTGCATGCAGTTAAGATAATCATTAGCAGTGAATTTTGCCTGTGCTGGGTGGTCACCAAGGGCCAAAGCCAGAGCTGAGTAGAGCAGTGGCTCAGGAGAAAGTGTTACTGCAAGGACCTGAGTAGAGCCTCCCATTACCACCTGGGCAGTGACCAACTGCTCCACAGATTTGACTGCCCACGAGAGCATCACTCCATATTAAGATCCCAGTAAATAAGTTTGTCTTTCTAAAAAACACTGTCCATGACTCTCTCTGCAACAAATGCATGAAGGAAAAGGTAAATATGTTGATTTATACTCAAACATTGGAACAACATGGATTTGCACAAATGTAGCAGGGTTTCTGTATATTCACTAGTCTGCTATACTGGCCTATCCAGCACTTTGGCTATTTCAGTTAATTTAGATAAAATGCATGAAAGTAGACAGAAATTAGGATTTCTGTCCTGTTCTCCAGGTAGAGGACACCAGAAACATGCTGTGTGACCCCAGCGTTCCTATTTGCAGCAAAATTTCAGGCTGCTCTGTCTCACTGGTATCTACCTCCACACACCAAAAAAACCTAACACTTAGGTGTAAATTCTCCAAAATTAAAACAGCACTCGAAGATTCAAAGCTCTGCCTATAATCTCTCATTAAACCCCATTGCTCACACTTAATAGTAAGATATAATGCATAGTTTATTTAAGTCTTATTTATTTGTGTAAAAGGACAACTAATGGCCTAAGGAAAAAACAACTGGCATTTTTACACTGCATTGAAATTTTAAGATTAAAAATCCTTAAAAAACAGCATTAAATAGAAAACTTGATTCATTATCTATTATTGTGACTTATATAGAGAGTTCCTAAAAAAATACTACAGAAAATCACATTATCTATAACCTTATTGAAAGCATATGAACATTCTTAAGAATCTGTCAAGTCCCTAATAAAATGTAGGCTTTCTTGGAAGAAGATTAAAGACTCTGTTCAAAGTACTTCTATGAGCAGATGACTATAGACCTACTTTAATAAACCAGATAGGCTAAGGGATTAAAAACTAATGCTGTTTTTCAACTGGATACAACCTGAAGTTAAAAGACACTTTTTACATCATACTGAACATTATTACATTGTAAATTTACAAATAAATAATGGAGCTGTATAAGCAAGGAGTGTGGAACAGAAAGTTGATTGAATGCATTATTGTACATAATTTGGTGATTTTGTGATTGGTTTTGTCATCTGGAATGGTGGAATTGGGTAATCAAATTTTGCACTATGTTGTGGCTTGTGACAACAATGTATAATCTTTTAACAAGCTCCCTCTTGAAACACATTTGCCTTTCCTTGAGAAGACAATTTTGTTTTCTCTGTTTTGAGAGAGAAATATTATTTCCAGGCAGCCATGAACCACTGTGTATTTATAACTGTGTATAAGGTTTGTATTAACCTTGTCCTTTGAACTTCTTCATTCCTGCTGTTTAGTCTCGTAAGATAATACATAATCAGCAATCAAAAATCTTTTTACTGAACAAGTCAAACTTGTTTAAATTTTTCAGTTGTATTATTCTGGTGAAGTTGCACCTTCAGAACATAAATCTCCAAATCACCTTCCCTGCCTCTTTGAATGAGCTGGCATAACCATATATCAGTTTATTTCCTCTCCTGGTTCTGTCAAAATTATATTAAAGCCTTCTCCTGCTGGAGGAGTTTTGCCAAAAGTGGGTTAGATTATACATAAGCATCATATACACAGATCTGAATCCACCTCAATCCAACTGCAGCCAAAAAGGCTTGTACAATGATACTTTTTGAATTTTCTTTTCCTAAAAGTAAAATCTCCACCCTTTTTGTATTTTTGCTAGCTCCTATTTACATCTCTTCATTCTTCAAGTCATCTTTGGAAAGGAATTTCAGCTGAATTCTCATTGCACCTTGTACAGTATCAGTAGCCCTCTCTGCTGGTGGTAAATTTGCAATTTTATGCACCAGGTAAAGAGTGGCTAGTCCCTCAAACTACCTGTATGTTTGTATTTCACAGTTGTTTGTTGTTTTTTTTTTTTTCCACTTTCCTTAGCTATTTTTCTGCAGCACAACCTTCTAATTCAATTAAGCAGGTATTCATTAAGTATTGAGATCATACCATATTGCCAGTGAAAAACAGCCCCAGTTGTACATTTTCTCTTTGTACTTGGCAGATAAAGTAGTACAAGTTTTAATGTTTTTTGGAAAGTGTTTTACCATTTGAATTACTTTATTCTCAAACTTGAATAAATGGGCTGAATTTTCAGTACATAATCCACTTTCTGTTCTTAACAAGCTCTTTGCAGACTCTTAATTCCATTTTCCCTAGATCTGTAGCCCTCTTCTTCATTATCCCTTGTACCTCCATCCCACTCCTTCTTCTGCTTGGGATGAAAGTCAGTTTTAGAACTTTGAAGTAAGTGTATGCCTCTTAAACATCAAATATCTTAAGATGTTCAATCAACATGACCTCATTAAATAATTCTCTTAAATTTCTCGAAGTTTGCTTTTTTAAATAAATTAACTGTGAAGTAAAGGCTAAGTTGAACCAATGTGCAGCCTCTTAATTTAACAGCCTTGGATTTTTTTTCAATTATTTTTTCAGTACTTACAAAAGCAAACATTACAGTTTTTTGGTACAGTAATTATTTAGTAAAAAAAAGTCAGACTGCTATCACATCCAGTAATAACTGAACTTTATGCTGACCTTCACACATTAGCTGAGAAAATTACAAACCCAAAGTGACCAGACTTTTTCAGTAAAAAAGTAAAATTCTTTTAAGCTATCAACTTAATTATGCAGTAGCGAAACATCAAGAGTAAAGAATCATATCAGCTATGACAATGCTACATTTATAAGAAGGTATTGCAAAAGATTGTTTGATAAAGATAAAATGAAACTAAGAGTCTAAAAAACAAAATGAATCTTTAAAACTAAAAGTAATGATTATGTCAAAGTACATTGATAGTAAAACTACTCATACAGGAAGAAACCTTACCAAATTTATCTCAATTGGCAACTGAGTTTCAAGAAAGCAATAACATCGTACCATGTTCTCTTTACATAAAATAATATTAAACAATAATCCATTACTAAGTTTCTTCAAGCAATTGTCTATTTTATTTTGCAACCAGTATTATAGTTTTCAATAAAGTTTTCATTCTAGTTACAAAAAACCTTAACTTCATACATTGATATCATTAGCAGAAAAATTTCTCACAACATCTTTCCAAAAGTCTCTATTCATAAAAAAACTAGTCCTTGGAATATATAGGGTGTCCTGTGCATACTGTATATGGATTTCCTTTAAGAATAAAAGAAAAAAAAAAAACAACTTAAAATACAGCTCTACACAAAAATCCAAGGGAGTTCAAACCAAATCTGTTCCACTTGTAACATGAATTTTTTATGGAACTATCCCATCCAAAAACAATATTACGTGAACTCTTTTCCCTTAATAAAACAAAACAACCAGCACTTGTGTTTTAGACAATTATCTCTTACTTCTAAAAAATGCCTTGTTTTCACAAGTTCTGGAAAAGTAAGATGCTGTTTGGAAGACACTGATGATACCAGTCAACTATGTCTCCCACTAGAAGATGGGGAGATTTCATCATGAAAATACTGGAATAACTAGTGGAACTATAGCATCTTTGAATTGTGCAGCCTATTTACAGTGTTAGGACTGGAAAGTTCCACGTATGACTCAGGTCTCCATTTCAAAAAACAGTTTTCTTAGTAAGTTGTCCCATGTCTGTGGCAATTCTAACATTTGTTGCAGAAGGGAAAATCATGATATATTTTCTTTTGCCTTTATTGCTTGCCTCAGTTTCTGTTTTGACAGCTCCACCTCCTCTCTTTCCATTAAATCCGTCTCTTCCTCTGTTCTCAGTTTTGTCTTCAACTTTGTCATCATGGCCATGAATTTCCACATACTACATTCCCAGTCCAAAAAAAATCTGTATTTTATGATCTCTTCTATTGTAGACAGATACAAATATTTGAGAGGTAGTCGAAACTTCACTTTCATCTTACCCTATAAACCAGCAGCAGCATTTCAGTTGCATTTTAGGCCTTCATCCTCTCTTTTTAGAGGGTGGGGGTGTGGAAACCTTGTTAAAAAACAACAGTTTCATCAGATTTAAGAACAAGTATGTCCCAGAGTTTTGACATCCAAAAATTTAAGACAACCTTCTTCACATAAAGCATCTAAAACAAATTTCTTCATCTGCTGCCTTCTCTCATTTTGGGATCTCAGTTTAAGACAGCATTTTTCCTGCCTACAAAGGTAACTTAGCACCACAGTATTCCACAGAATCTTAGACAAATTCCTGTCAGTATGCTGACAGATCAGGATATCCAGGATCCCATTAAGTTCATATTTTTCAGGATTAGATATTTAAAAGTCATACGGCTAATACTGCCCATAGTAATTCAGGTAGAAGAAAGGTTTCGCAGACAATGGATCAATCTGTTTAACTGCCCAAGTACATGATGTCCTAATCTGTTAAATGTAGAGTATTAAAATATCCATAAATATTCTACTTTTCTACAGAGAATAATTTCTGTAGCAGTAGCTCTGGATTTTCTACACAGAAATATGTGGAAAAGCAATTAACCTGTAGATTATAAAGTTCTTGGGACAGCCTGTACAGTACCAGACACTAGTGTTTTAGGATTCCATAACTTCCTTGGGATGCAGTAGTCTGGACATTTTGGTAAATTTACAGGTATAGTAGGTTGACCCTGTTTGATCCAGGCACCCACCAAACAACTTTGTCACAACAGCACTCTGCTGTCTATACTCATCTAAAGGAAAGGTAAGAAAAACTAGAGAGAAGAGCAGTGAATTGATCAAAATTCAGTGATGAGTCTGAAATACAAAAACAATTGTTCAAGTGCTTTCCCAGTGCTTTCTTCCCAACTCCATATCACAACAGCTGGTGTGATAGATTACAACTAAACTGAACATCAGGTCAAGATTACAGTGAAACATTTTCATAAATTAAGCATATCATCAATCAAAGTAAAAATACCACAGCTTTAGCCAATGTAGCTAATTGTGTTAGCTATTTCATGACAGTTTGATGTTTATTAAATAGCTCTTGGTTTTCAAAACTGTAAAGAACATGAGTCAATATGCTACATTAAAGGATGCCTAATTAAGTTACTAAAGCATTATAGCTGTACTTGTAAGTCAACCTGAAAACTTTAAAATCTATTTAGAAGTCTCAGAAATCTATTTTTAAAAAGAAAAAATGTATTTCACCTTTTAGTATCTTGCAGCCTTTTATCTACCCAACTTGTTTCTATCCTGGTAATTTAATGAAATTGCTCTTGTATAGTTCATAGCAATATTCATTAGAATTGCAGATTTTTCTAAAACCACGCAAGAAGCGAGTTCAATTTTTCCACATAAAGATGGATAAAGAAAACATAAAATCATTTGCTTTAAGAAAAGTAAAGTAATATTAAACAAGAACAGACTCAAGCAATGTAATCTACAAAAATGAAATACAGCTGAGAAAAATCTACATAAATTAGCTGAACATACCTTTAAAATAATACCAGCAGATTTCCAGTGAGTTTTAAAACCTTCTTTTTCACCTTGTTTCAAAAAATTTAGATACAGTATGAAAGGCTTTATCAGCCTTTCATGCTACTCAACCTCCCATCATTATGTACTACCCTGAAATTAATATATTTTAAAAGACATTTAAAAATTTCTTCTGTCACTGCATGGTAACAAAACTCATATCTCCATGAATTATCAAGGGTAAATTAGGATGGTCATGTATATAACAAAGAAATAGGAGAAAAAAATTGCCAAATTAAACTATTTTTACTTGAAAAATACTCTACACAACATCCCTTATTAAAAAAAAAAAATTCCTATTACTCTGGCCTAGTGTGGACTTGAATGTCAGAACTGATGTTACAAAATACATTAGTTTTCTAGCTTGATCCTAGACTCTTATAAAGCTGTTAATATTTGGCAGCTAAACTCCAAGGACTTCCTCAATTAGCTCCTTCTTGCCATGACCTTTCTGAGACTCAGGTACCATTAAGAAAATAGCTATATTCAGCTGAAGACTTAGCTAATAAANGTGTCCAACTTCTGTTTATTTTCAACAAAATAATGACCTTCACAGTTTAACAGAATGTAGGGGCAAAACTTCAAATAAAAGTCAACTAAATCTGTCAAATGTATATAGATAAATAAAAAATGCTAAGAGTCGGTAAAAAAAAGTATAGGACAGCAATTTACTAAACATTCTTTTTACTACTTACTTATAAAACTAAACCAAAATACCTGTGGACAAACTGCTTCAAGAAACTAGAGAAACTATAAAGATAATAATATCACACACTGCTTTTTTCCACTTGACTTTAAATCCTATTAATTGCAATCTCTTGAGTTATTTCCTACTCTCTTGACTATACTATTCATAATGATGAAAAAAAGTAAAAGCTAATGGATGCAAAAATCACTTCCAAATCAGAATGTTTTCATTTTGTACTAATAAAACATTACCTAAAAAAGAAAGTCAAATAAGAATCAATTCTAATAAATTACTAGCCAAAAAACAAGAATTCAGAACAGGCTGAGTAATGATCTTGCCCTTCTCTCTCTTGAGTTTCTCTAGTTATTTCCTGAATTCATTTCCAAGGACAAATCAGTTTCCTGAAAAGAGATCTGCTATCATGAAACTACTATTGTGAAACATCCTACTATCATGAAGCTCTTTTCAGAGCTCTAATATACATACCTCTAAAACATGAGAAATAAAGTTATAATCTTTTGGAGGACTGCTGTGAACCTTAATTAACATGTGTATAAACCTGCACTTTCCCTTTTTTAATGAAGAGTGGAAAAATATTGAGAAGTACATAGCCACACTGCCTTGCGTTTGAATCACTTGTGGGTTGCTAAAGCAAGTATTTCAAAATGCTTGTAGTGAATTTTTCAATGAGTTTGTGGACTCCTGGTACTCAATATGCCTTTAGAACACTTTGCTGATACTATTTTGATGGTCACAAAACCCTGGTTAACATCAGAAATGGCACTGAATTGCTTAATTAGACCAAACGCATGCATAAAACATTTGCACTTTTCTCGACCATAATAATGCTTTGTTAAAGCTGGAATAGCTCTGTAATTAATATGGCCAATCTATTAATAAAATATAAACCCCAGGAAATAAAAAACAACGTATTTTTTAAGGAAGTGAGAAATGAGTGCTAAAGGAAGGAGCAGACTTCTATGTTCAAACATCTGCAGTGTTTTAAAAGCCTCAACAGCTGTTGCTAGCTTTAATCCTATGGAGACAAATTCATGATATCTGCATTGCTATATGTTTCTGTTGATAATCTGACAGACCCTGGGAGCTTGCTGTAGCTGGACTCGCACATACATGAAATAAATTCTGCAGATATTAGGATTTCCTTGGCTTCAAATGGTTTCCTTGGACACAAAGAGACACAGACTTAAAAATAGAGCAGTCTGTACATGTGGATTAGACAGTCAGCATTCCTTGAGCCAGACAAACGAAGATAAATCATAGCTAATTCAGGCTGGGAAGAAGCTTTCTTGCTGTTTCATCTGATTGCTAAATTAAATCAATTGGGGTTGAGACAATATTGCAATCATGGGTAGCTGCACCAGTATGTTTTTCTAATGGCAAAGTATTCTTTCATCTTTAGTTCAGCCAATAAAGGTATTCCACAGTTAACATTTCATTTTCATTTCATCATCTTATCAAGATCAGTTTCTGCATGAGGAGATCATTGAAGAGAAAATTTTGAATAATCTCTAGAGAGATTTTAACGGTTTGTCTTGCAGCTCTTTCCCGCTCTTCTTCCCAAACATCAAATTAACTTTTAAAGGATATAAGTTAAAACACATATCCTTCCATGACAGTAATTAGCCACTATTGCAGATATAAAGAGAGGAAAAGGTACATGTCTGCTCTTTTTCCCTCTGTATAGAGTCCAAAAAAATAAACCAGTCATGAGGCCTCACATCTGTTTTTTCATGTCTTGGTCAGTGTCACCATGTAATAAATAATTCCATATAGGTAGGCTAAAATTTTTCCACAGAATTCATCACATATTTGTCTGACCTCCAACACCTGTGCATAGTCAATGTCCATATTACAAATGTGTCCTTGATCTATTATGCACTTCCTAAAGAATGCCTAAGTATTGCTTAGATTAAAAGAATAGTTATATCTTCATTCACAGCACTGTGAATAAATTAAGAGGGGGAAAATTAAATTCTAAGAGTTACCGTGAGATAAAAACAATATGTGAATTGTTTTCCCATATTAGGCTTTTAGGCAACATGATGGGGTAGAGACTCAATAAACAGACTATAAAGTGTATGGAAAATTAGCTGGGCTCACATGGGTGTCATCAGTGGTACAAAGTACAACTGGAAGCCAGTTACTATTGCTCTTCCTCAGGGATCAATCACATAATCTGGTATTCTTTCACATTGTCATTAATGACCTCAATGCTTGAAGTGGCATTCTCAGAAAGTGTGCATCATACTGCTAGGAATAATCAACATGCTGAAGGCCTGGGCTGCTATTCAGAAACACCTTGAAAAGCTGGAGAAGTGAACTGACAGGAAACTCAATGTGAAAAAATGTGAAGTTCTGCAGCTGGAAGGAAATAAATCCACACTATGGCTTTGCAGGAAAGGGCTTAAGGACTAATGGACAAGATGACCATGAACCAGGAGTACACTGCTATGGAGACAAGGACAACCATACAATGAGGTGCATTAACTAAAGCATTTCCAGTGGGTTGAAGGATATGATTGTTCCCCTCTGTTTATCCCTTGAGCAGCCTCCTCTAGAGTGTTGTGTCAGTTTGGGAATTCTCAGTACAAGACTTTGACATAATGGAGCAAGTCCATCAGGGGACAGTCAAGATCATCAGGAGATTGAAAAACATGAAATTGAAAAAAATTTCTGGAAATTTGATTTATTCAGCCTAAAGCCTTAGGGGAGCTCCTCAGCTACCTTAATGGGAGGGCATATAAAGAATATGGA
>WEIU01022211.1:21503-34171 GCA_013389925.1 Aegithalos caudatus
TTCTGACTCAAGTCAGTCTTCTTGTGACTACAAAGAAACTGTTCAAATCTAAAGGAATTGCTAGATATACACTCTGCTATATGCATGATTTTTAAGGATTGCCCATATTTAGTCTACCACTTGGAAAACTCAGTATTGAAAACTGAGAAAGACTGCCTGTAAAAAGGACTGCTCCTGCTCTTGCAATCACATTTTCATTTAAGAAGAAAGAAATTGAGCAGATAAATATGGCCAACCTGACTTTCACCAGTCTTTTTCAACCAGCTCACTGATGAGTCAAAATCATCCCCCCTGTGTTCTTCTTCACATGTGGTTTTGGTAATTGCATGTATAATGAATGAGAGGCTTCTGCTGCTAATATTTTTTTCCATGACCACATAAGGAAGTCTAAACTCATGAGAATCTTCTACCATACACATTAAGCAATGCTTTACCATCCGAATTACTTGGAATCTGGATTTTAATTTTCACTGCTTTGGTATTTTCTTACTTAATCCTGAGCTACCCTGAATTCCACTCTATTTGCACATAAAAAACTAAAAACCCAAACAAAACAAAACAAAATAAATCACAAACAAACAAACAAACAAACAAACTCAGTAGTTTTTGAGAGCATACAAGCTTTAGATTGATTAATTTCCATGAACTTTGGAAAATTTTAAGATTCATCCATCAGTGATTATAATGTACTTCACGCAGAGGAAAACATCATTACTTAGAATACATTGACATTTGCAGTGTTAAAATGTTACAGCTGTAAAAGTTTACATTTGTACAAGTAGCCATCAAATTTTGAATTTCAGCACAGTTTGTATATGAAGGTAGTAGTCTTTAATATTTATTAGGAAGAGATTATATGAAGGGTAAAATTCACTATAGTTCTGTTGTACACACTGTTGTAAATGTCCCATTTACTAAATAACTGGTAAGAATGACAATGACAGCAGAAAAAAATGCAGAAAACCACGCACAGAATGAGTTATGGAAGAGCAATCAACTGTGTAGAACCATGCAAGAGTAGTTCTACTGGCAGGGAGAAATAAATGTTATAAAGATAGGGAATAGTGCAATTTAGACAGGATAAGCTATAGGTAAAGGAAAGTAAAGGCAGAAATAGGATTTCACAAGGGAAATGAGAGTAAGAGATTATGAAAGCATTGAAGTAAAGATGAATTAGTTTATGGGGATGGGGGAAAAAAGCAGAGGAACACAGCAGACCCCTTACTTTGTAATATGTATCAGTAATGAATTTCAGTATCTTCATTTACTCTTTCTATATGGTATTCTGATTATATGATGCTCTTATGTTAAATAATTTACATTTAGCCATGTAATGTCAGCAGCTTGAAGCAGGAACTCCTAAAAAAGCCAAGGGAGACAGAGAGCCTGTGCTTTATTTCCATACTCAGCCAATGGCAGACTGTATGAATTAGACCCCAGAAAGTAATTAGTTCTCCCTTCAGATTCCCATTTCCCTTTTTTCAGTGTGCAAAGATCATCTCTTCCTCTGTTCATTTACTTTATCCAGAACATTGCATCTGGAAATCCAGATTTCATAAAGGAAAGTCTAGATTTCATAAAGGAAAGCAATTCTAGTTGTACCCTATGATGTGCTTCTACACCAGCACAGGAAAAGCAGGAGGTGCTAATCTCTGCATTCATCTGAATGACCAAAATTGAAAATTCTGGTCAGTCAATCCTCAGAAGTAGAGGACAATATTTTAGGTGTAAGACTAAAGAAGAATACATGAAAAAGACTAGCTTAAATGGCTTCCTACAGCACCATGGAATCAGCTCAGTGAATTAGAAAATTTCTGCTTTTATTGCCATGCATAAAGAAATAGTGTTTTCAAGCATGATTCTAAGGTTATATCCAAATCTGTATAGTAGTCTTGTCTACAATCTACACTTCCCATTAAACTTTCAGTTACTAATTGTTGAAAGATTTCTCCTCCCCTTTAACAAATTTAGTTTTGTTTACTGCCATTATATACTTAATACTCCCTCTCAGACACAAAATTACTATCTCCAGACAAATTTCAGGCAGGGATTGCACTCCCAGTCTGGAAAAGCACTGTGAAAAGCACAGGCATTTTCAAGTCAGTGTTCACCACTAGCAAAGACCCAGTCAATCAATATACAGCTGTTGCTAGCAAACATAGGAATAGGTGCCCTGTAAAGCAGGTCAGAACAGCTACAAAGAAGCTACAAAGTGGCTGCACATTTACAATCTTTGTAAGAGCATGATTTAGAAAGGTCCTTCTGGTCACAAATCCAACTGAGAATATAAAAGCCCAAATATCCTTTAGCTTATAGACACATCTAGAAATCCCACAATAACAGCAACATTTTCTTCATAGCACACTTTTTATTCCCTCCATCATGAAGCATTGCTTGTATTATGTCTAGGGCAACAACCAACATTTTTTTCCATTCATGTCTTCTCTCAGTCAGCAGGGACACCTCCATACTTGATTGAAACAAAAAAGATTGTACTGTGTCCTGCATACCTGATGTAAGAACAGCCTCAATGCTCCCACTAGTTTTTCCTTGCTAAGGAAAAGATCTAGCAAAATTTTATGGACACAGTCTATAGAGGGAATAAGGGGCAGCACCAAATTTTTTCTTGTAACACAAAAGATGGGAGAAGCAGGTACAAAGTGACTCTGTCTCTTCCACAGGAAAATCAACAAATACACTTAGCAGGGCTCTTGGAGTCTGTTAGCTTAACAGAATTATATATTAATAGGAGTAGAAAAGACCGTGTTGCCATGCACCTGATCTATTAAAAATTGAAAATGAGCCATGGGCTTGCATAGTTGAATTATATCAGAAAAACACATTCACCATTCAAAGCCATCTGAGAACTAGAAAATATTTCAATTTTCCATATTAAGACCAAACTCTCTCTCTTTTCTTTTCATTATTATTAATGTTATTTTTATTATTAGTCTTACTATTACATTTTCAATTATTAAACTGTTCTTATCTTAACCCACAAGTTTCTTATTCTCCTCCCCATCTCACCTAACAAGGTCAGAGGGAGTGAGAGAGAAGTTGCATGTTACTAACTTTGTGCCAGAGCTTAAAAGAACAGAAGGAAAGAGAGGAGAGAGGAAGTGATGTGGTGTGAGCACAGGAGAGAAAAGGCAAGGCAAGGCAAGTGAACAACAAGGCAAGGGGACAACAAAGCAACTTTGCCACGCAGTTAAGCCCTAGAGAAAACAAAAACCCCAGAACCACATTGTGGAAGGTGTTGACAGCTGGTCTGTGAGCCA
This sequence comes from Aegithalos caudatus, assembly GCA_013389925.1. NCBI lineage: Eukaryota > Metazoa > Chordata > Aves > Passeriformes > Aegithalidae > Aegithalos > Aegithalos caudatus. The sequence goes on from WEIU01022211.1 coordinate 24,782, forward strand.
GGAAGAGTTAATTGATAAGATCCGTGTATACCCTTGAGAAGAATTTCTACCAAGGCCATTGACATAGAGACCAAGAAGAAGGAAGTTTTGTGAATGCTAGCTGGAAAGAGTGGTGGAGATGCTCTGTACTATCGTTACCATTTGGGAGGGCTCCAGTAATGACACGTGAACTCCAGGAAGGCATATAACAAAGTTTATTGAAAGACAGACCCCTCTTACACTGTGCTTCTCTACAAGGAACTACAAGGAACAGGACTGGTAGTTCAGAACACCACCTTCTTGTAAACATCTCTACCAGTAAACAAGTTAGAAAAACACCAGGTGTCAGGAAGAGGCCATCTATGAAGTATTGTTTTGGGTTCTGCCTTAGAAGTTCCCAGGCCAGAATGAGAGTGTTGTATGCTCACCTTTCTCACAGGAACTCAAACCGGGCGGCTGAGAATCCATTTTCTGACCACTATCAGGCCCTACACTGTACCAATGAACACTCTGTTGATTTATTGTAACCAATGAATAAGTATAAACTACGTTGAGGAATGTATAAAAGGCATGGTGCCATAATAAACAGAAGCTTCATAAACTTTCACTGCGTCCCACTGTGTTTCATGGCCGCCTCAACAGCAACACAACATCATCATACGTACTATTCAAAGGCTTTCTAAAATATACACTATTTTTTAGAGGAGAAAATACAGGTGATAAGAAAAATAAGACTGAACTGCAGAGAATCTGTTGGAAAAATAAGCAGAAAAGAAGCAGTATTTCATATTGTACTTCCTACTTGCAGGCTCTAGCTTTAAGCCATGGCTTGGATAGGTGTGTCAATTTTGGTTGTCTGAAAGAAAATACAGAACCAAACAATGGTATCTTGAATAGAGATGTTTCTACACAGCATTACTGGCAAGTATTATAATCAATAATTCACTGATAGAGTTAATTTCTGCAAAATGTATAGTAAAGAAAATAGAAGAATGCATTTTTAGACTAACAGATTTTGACCATTCATGTGAAGGACATTAAAAATTGCAGGCTGATTTCATAATACACTAATTTGAAATCAACGAGTGAGCAGGGATTTACTTTACATGCCAAAAAGCTGTAGAGCCTTAATTCCAACAACTGAATTCTCCTAACATGATGTAGAATTTACCATATGTCATATGCCTTCAAACAAATCACATTGAACCTCCACCTAAGCCTTTATCTTCTTTATTCAAGGCATGCTTCTTGCTTAACTACAACAGAATATTTAGAGGAAAATAAAGATTTTTGTTAACCTTTGTATTCCCCCCAGTTAAAAACATTTCATAAATTATATGGCAATAGATTATGGGGTACTATTTGGAGTGTATCATAGTGTCTCCTTTCAAAATATGACCTGGGTTATTTTCCTCATTCAGTTTTCTAATCACTCTAGTGTGAATTACTCATCCTATATATAGAAAATAAAGGTTGTTATAGATGTTGTGTATAATTCGTGTTTTATTGTACTGATATAAAATAAAGCAAAAGGCATTTCTGATCCAAGACAAACCCAGCTGCCTGTGATTGCAAAACTGGATGCTGGAAACAGAGGAGCAGGGTTGAAATTGAATTGAAACAGAAGGATACAATGGCAGAGCAGTCCCACCTATCTCACCAAGGACCCAGAAGTTAGCTCCAGATATTCATCTGGTCTCACCCCTGGAGACTGTGAATCTGAATGTCCAGGTTCCAGTAAACCTATTCAGCCACCCTTCCCTGTTCAGAAAATTTCATCAGTGGACAGGCTAAAAATGAATACTAACTTACTAACTAACTGGACTTAACAAAGAACTAAGGACTTCTTAGCCTGGTGGCCAAAAAACTGTATAAAGGCTGGCCCTTGGAAAGCCAATTTGTGAACTTGGGGAGGTCAGTGCACCAGAGGCTGATCTCAGGTTCACCCGGCTCCGATCCTGGGCTCTGAGTTGTCTTTGATTGTGGTTGTGCTGAAATTCGATTTTTACAATCATCAATAAATTCCTTATTGATTTTAATTTGGCTGTACTCATTTATAACATAGGTTATGTTCCTTTTGTATCTGAGTATCTGCAACAATTACTGAACAGGGATACAAAATATTCATGGAAATGACTGCAGAGTGAGAAAAAAACCCCAAATCAACTCAGCTACCAACCACTAAAAACCTAGTTTGGGTAGGATTCAGTAGTGAACTCCTGAGCTCAAGTCCTGGTTCTTTTCCAGGCCAGGCAAAAATTGTGATCTCCATTCTCCTACATTCCATTGGAAAGACCTCTAATTATTTATTCACTTTATCTCTGTTTCAAGTTCAAGAAATTCTCCTGGCTCTTGAGTAGAAAACTTCTCTTTAAAAGGCTACTAGAAACTCAGAGGTCTCAAACAAGACATGCCACTTTACAGCTCATCCAGAGAAAAGAACAAACAAAAGCAAATTGCCCATTCTCCTCAACCAGCTCCCACCACCCAGCATCCCTTCTGGGTTGCTGGGTGGTGGGAGCTGGTTGAGGCTGCCACACTTTTTGCAGGTTCATCTCATGTTGACCCTGAGTGAGTTTCACATAACTTTCTTTTGTCCAGTTTATTTGTTTCTTTCAAACTAGTCTTGAAAAAGATGAAGTCAAAAAACATGCAGGCAATCCATGCTTTGAAAACTATTTGTCAGCTAATATACATATGGATTCTGTGTTAAAACCCTCTGAATTTCCACCAGAAAGTGAGATCCCTAACCATTTCCAATACCTCATCTTCAGAGATATTATAAAGTTACATAGTAAAACTAAGATTAATACAAGTATTTCACCAAAGATGGAACTACACCTGTGCTTGACACAATACCAGTGCAAGATGCCTTTTAAATCTCAAAGCTACTTTCACTGGCAACCCCAGAAATTTAGGACAAGCTGATTAAGCAATAAAAATACTTTCTTTAAACAGCGACAGGATATTAAACCCTACCTAAATCATGCCTCATTGAAGAACATACACCTCTTTGCTGCAGGCAGAGGAAGATCATTGACAGCAAGTCATAGTGGTGGTGTGTACAGAAGCAACACCACCTGGAATCTCCTATTTTCCAGCTCTCTTAGGAGAGCCCATAACATTTCTTGCTGACACAAATTTACAGTAAGAAAACAGGCACTTAAGATGTAGTAAAGAGAGAAATATAAGGAAAGTCCAGATAGCATGGAAGTCCTTTCCACTTAGCTTTAATACATGCCAAGACACATGTTGAATGTGCTACCAGCCATTTATCTCTCTTATCTTGTCCTGGGGTCCATCAGGCACTGCATCACCAGCCAGCTGAGAGCAGTGATTGTCACTCTCTGCTCTGCACTGAGGCAGCCTCAGTTTCAGCCCTGTGTGCAGTTTGTAGCATGATAACAAAAATATTAGGCCGTTTGAGAGTATCTATCCAAAGTAGGAACAGGAGGATGTTGAATGGCCTTGAGGAGAAGCCATATGAGGAGTGCCTGAGGTCATTGGTCTATTCAGCCTGGAGGAGACTGAGGGGAGACCTCATGAGGGGAAGGTCAGGACCAGACACTGATCTGCTCTCTCTGGTGACCGTGACAGGACCCAAGGGAATGTCATGAAAGTGTGTCAGGGAAGGCTTAGGTTGGGTATTAGGAAAAGTTTATTCACCTAGAGGGTGGTTGGGCACTGGAACAGGCTCCCCAGTGCTCACAGTGTCAATCCCGACAGAATTCAACTATGCTCCACTGGAGCAGCATTCTGCTGCTCCAACATCAAGGCCCTCCTGTTAGGTCCCTACAAGCAACTGCTTGTACTACAGCAGCAAGAAGGAGAAAACTCCTGTACCAAACAAAGAGACTCAGACCAGAGAAACTGTGTGTATGTTGAAGGAGGAAGTATTTTTGCAAAGCCATGGTAGACTATCAAGAAATGCAGAACTGTTTTATCATGCCTGAGTACAAGTGAAAAACAAAAAAAAAGGTAACCATAACTTTGATTATTCAAGTCCCTCCTCCTTGCTGCTGCATTACAGCAAAATCACTAGAAGCACAGAACATTGCTCTTTTACACCAGCTGCAGTAGCTCACATGTAAGCTCTCCAGAAAATCTGGCCCACACTCACACTAAAACATGTACAACACAGGTGGAATCAGAGACTTAAGCTGCTAAAACAATTTTTCTCTGCAGAGCATGTGAAAACAGACTTCCAGGCAGATTTTATCAGAGACAACAGAAGGCACTTTTGACATAAAGGAAATGCACCATTCTTCTCCCTCCAAAGCCTTAAAATTTAATGTAATTTCTAATTAGCATGACATAGCAAAGCTTGGTGAAATCTGGAAGGTCGCTTGCCTTTGAAAGTAAAAAAACCCATGTTCCTATATTTGCTTCAGAACCAAACCACTGTCTGAACTGCCTTTGGCAAAGTTTTATAATAGATATCTGCTGTTCTTTACAATATTAACCTGAAATCCACTATTTATAAAGAAAATATTACATAAATGTTTAATTAGATTATAACATCAACCCTTATACCCTTACTTCACCATATTTATTTTAGTTTTATAGTCCAAGATACTGCCACAGGAACAACTGACTAGATAAAGCTAAAATTGCTTACAGTTTTCTGTGTGAAAACTGACCCTGTCCTCCATTTCATTCTGGAAAATTCCCAGCTCAAACAAATGGAGATTCAGCCTATGGACAAGCTTCAAATTCTGAATGAAAATGGACGCTGAGCCTTGTAAGAATCAATTAGAAGCAAAATATTCAAAAAGCACTTTCAAATCCATTTCCTGACTTTAGCTTCCATGTGATACTTGGCATAAATCAGATCATTTATTTAGGAGATTACAGATTTTTGGCATGTTCTTCAATTTAATTTAATTATGATTTTGACTGCTAGTTTGTTTGTCATTTATTTCAAAGCATTTTACAAGGATCCTTGTACTTCTAGACCTGTAAAGAGTTCAAAATTTGAGAAATTCTAATACGTTATCACTGCCTCTATTTGTACAGGCTTTGAAGTATATTAGCAAGAGAACACAAAAAAACAATCCCGCATGTAAGAGGTGGTGAGATGTCTAGAAAGAAACCATATTCCTAAACACTACTATGTCAACAAAAACTTCATGTATAAATCTGAGATGAACCAAACCAAAGAATTTACACAAGTTGACCTGTCAGTGTATCAGCTATCATTATCTAGAACGACCACACAATACCTGTTTAGTCAGACTTTTTGAAAATTCAGAAAAAAATCTCAAGTAATTCTTTTAATTTGCCTCTTTTCAATTAATTAACCTAGCTGTGCCACAATCTGTCAAAAGCTCTGTGTGCTGCCCCAGCTAGGCAGGTCTCAAAATATAGGTCCAATTTTCTCTTTTTAAGATATTCTCCCAGGCTTCTTATATTTGTTTTCACATTCCTTTCCTTTATGCCATTTTTACAGTACTATCCAGATGGCAAAGAAATGCTCAGACCTATTTACATAAATACATTTTCAGACACCAGAGAGTCAGAGAACACATTGTAGGGAAAACAATGAAGATAAACAGATTTCAGGTGAGTGCAATCAAACAATCTTGCAGTCTTTTATTTTTTTTCTAATGTACTCTGCAAAAGAATGATATACAAATTATAAAATATTATTCAAAATAAAAACTCCTAGTATCTAACCTTTTAATCTGGAAACAATAAAAAGTACTTTGGGTAAAAGGAAATATGAAAGCAGCAGGCTAGCACAGAGTACTACATTTCCATTTACATTGATGAATTCAACCATTTATGTCAGGTGAGCAACTGGGCCCCCTGGGGAATTCAGACCACAATATCAGGCACCAGGCAGATCCTTTGCTACTGTATATATCTCCTATTTATTTGGCTCCATCCAACACAGAAGAAAATCCCCAATTTACAGGTGTTTCACTTTGCAGTCTCCACACAGTGCAAATTCAAAGAAAAGACAGAAGGCAGTGAAGATCCAATATGTTCTAGTGCCAAAATCAACTTTGGGTAATTTTGGGTCTTATAATTAGACTCTAAGTGTGGAATATTTTAGGAGAACATGGCTCAAAATTGTGCCTGGCATAGTTCTATTCACTTTCTGAGAGATTAATTTAGCTCTTTTATTGTTTATGCTGTTTCACACTTTGCATATAGGTATCAGAATAAGTCAGAAACAGAGACAAAATCATTGACTGCATTTGCCTCAATCACTATGTATACCCTAATTGAATCACAAGCAAAAATGATTGCATGAACTGAATTTATCCAAAATTGATAGTCTGATTTCAAATCAGCATTGAGCCTACATTATTCTGACCAAACAATATAGCTTGATAGCTCATCTCACTGTCTAATGAACTAACATTTGCATAATGCATGAATCCAATTTAGGAAAACTGAAACTGCTTTGCCTTAAAGATAGCCAGATGTTTAGTGAGCATGTGCTCAAGGGACGATTTCACCCAGAGTAATGAAGATGAAGACTGAGACAGATAAGTAGTACAGGAGGAAATTTTTTATTTCCATTTGCGGTGGGAAAGACCAGAAAGCACTTTGGTGATCCCAATTCTTCAGCTACTAGGAGCAGTAAAATTAAGAAATTGGCACTGTTTGACAAATAATAAAAAAAAGCTTTTCTGATTCCAATATAATAACTAGGATTGTACCTTTCTATTATTCACAACTTTGACTGCTTTGTAATTCGACCTCAATCTACAGGCCTTCTAGGTAATGAAAAACACATGCTGTGCACACTGCAGCAGATATACCTCAGGGAAATATCTACCTGGAAAGCCATTAGAAAGCATAGAGTTGTCAGAGTCTGATATATGGAGTGTGTGTAAGCAGATGACAGTTATTTCTTTGTCTCAGTTAGCCAACACACTTTACCAAACATGAACTATCAGCCAAAGCTCACTATACCTGGAGTTCACTAGCTGCTGTTTCCAAGAAGGATTTTGACAGGCAAGGTCTGAAAACAGAGGTAACTTATTGGTTAGACAATACAGGTGGAAAAATCATAAAATCTTGTGCACAGGTGTCCTTTTTCTTATCTGAGAGAGCCATTGCAAACTTCTAGCCTGTTTAGATAAACATATTCTGGATAAAACCAAGATTCATTAATCAACAAACAGAGAGGTGTACATACTGAAGCAGAAAAAGATGCAACACACAGGAAACGTGAGGAGCAGTTATCACTTGCAGAGATTACCAGGAGCACAGGTACAGAGCCACAATACCCACGTCACTTTTGAGATTGTGCTTTTCTGTATTCAACAGGATTATGAAATTTAGTTTCCAGGATTCTTCTTTTGAAGGATTTAGTAATCTCCCTTGAGGAGAAGGACCAGGAGGTCGGAAATAGCATAGCTGTCTTCTGAAATGTTCTCAAAATAGTTTCCAACCATTTTTGGCCTTCCTCCTCTCTTGCAGTTCCCCATGCTGTATCACATTTGTTCTGTTCCATCCATACAGTCTTCACAGGATCTTTTGGCTTCATAGAAGAATAGTAATACAGAAGCAAGCGTAATCATCACTGTCCATGTCAACATGATGAAGAGTCTGCAAGACCAAGAACTTTTTCTATTTTTCTTTCTACCATCTGGCCTAAATTCCTTCCTTCAAACATTGTTATTTGAAATCTCAAATCAAAACTGGTACAACAATCCTATTATTATGACATATTTTTTGTTTAGGCCAGAGTTCCTAAGGAAGAATACTTACCATAATCATGCCAGATTTCTTCTGGTATGCCAAGAATCACACAGATTTCATCTAAATTTCTAATTTCACCTTATGCAAATATTCACTAACTATGCAAAGAAAATATCAGTGGAGCTGATGTAACTATTTAACAACTATTGGCATTTATGTTAAGCTAGACACTGTAAGAAAGAACTTGACAACCTCATACTTTTATGAACCTGGTGCAATTTTCATAAATCTAACCTGACAAATAGAGGGCCACGTTCACAAAGGTATGGAGGCTAGGTACTTAATACCTCCCATTACTAAATTCCTTAAATTCTTTTTAAAAAATTCTGTTTGCCCTGAAAAATATGCAAAAGTGATTGCAAGAGAGCAGGAATCAGTAATCCCTGCTCTCAAGTCTCCCAAAAAAATGCAATTTGCTAGATAAATTATGGGGTAAGCACAGGAAACAGTCAGAAACAAAGAGAGAAGTTTCTTTGGTTTAAGAATCTCACAACAGCCTTGAGAATTAATTCTCCTGGACCCCTGAATAGTTTCCATATTTTTACTATTTATAACTAAAAAGTTCTCAAAAACAGTTAGTAAAATTATTACATTACCATTAAAATGCCAGTTGCTAGTTTTAAAGCATCAACTACTCTTTAATGTCTAAATGTTTGTCTAAAACATATCCAAAGTTTTGTAGTAAAAATTATCTTCCTCTGTGTAGTGTACAAAAAGTTAATAATAGTCATAACAACAGCTTCCTCTCACAAAATTTGTTCAGCTTTCAAGGGTTGCAAATAAAATTTGCAGTAGCTGGAAAAGAGCCAGAAGGTTTCATGAGAAGATAGAAGTTTTATGTGTAGAAAGCAGCTTGCCCAATGCAACAAAGTATGTAACAGAACCACCTGCATCTTAAAAGTCTAATAAAAAGCAGACACAAAAGAAGGCTGTGGTAGAAAGAACTTTGAGGAGGAAAGCAATGAAAACATATAAAGAACCTTGAATATCACTATTTTTGACCACATAAAAGCCCCTTTTCCAGACCAAGAAACCAATAAATTAGGACTGCTTTTATTTAAAAGGAGGAAAGTGTACTGCGTTAGCAAAAGCATGGAAGTGCTGGGATACAACACAACCCAGCAGGCTGTAGACCTTTTTAATTGCAGAAACCAAGCATTTGTATTATTCTTCAGTTCTGTGTAGTCATTCAGCAGAAATACCTTGTCTGTACCATAAAAAGCATATCTGAGAATTCTTAAGAGTCAAGGGACACCATGTTCACTAAAAAAGCTTGAAAGGAAATGTAATACAATTCTCTAAACCTTATTTTTCAGCAATCTGACAAAAAAGGAAATTATGTCCAATTAGACTGATGACAAGCTCTCTTGTGGAAAAAAAAGTAAGGTAGGGAGGTTCTTCTGGGTTTTGCTCATTGTAATAATGGCGTGGAAAATATTGATCATAGTTCTGACATTCAAATGAAATTGATCAACAGTATTCATTCTTTACCAGCCAAAAAACCTTACAGAAAACTGATGATTCTATGGCCCAATAACAGTTTATAGGGGGTCACCCTGTATTCAGCCATTTCTTCCTAACTACCAAGCACATTTATAATGCTGCTGGAATTGCTCTATGGATGCTGTGATGTCTAGGCCTACATTCCCAGAAAATTATACCATGAAGTCTTACAAGTTCTCATTGGTACAT
>WEIU01022214.1:9475-60353 GCA_013389925.1 Aegithalos caudatus
AAAAAAAAAAAAAAAAAAAAAAAAAAGTACAGATTCTGGTCAGCACACAGGCTGGGATTTAAAAGAAGAAAACAGATGCAGATGTTTTTGTAGGAGATGGAAAATAACAAAATAAGTGAGCTTATACATAGGTAACTCAGATACAAAAGTGAATTGTAGCCAAGAGCATATTTTGCTTTCACAAAAACAGTCACAAAAATATTAGCTATAACAGAGTTACGATATATCCATCCACCTAACAAAAAGTTCTAATCCTCTGGAGAGCACTTACATTTACTCCAAAATATTATCACTTCATCTAAAGTCTGAAAAAACAGATTTTTTTTTCCTAAATTGGTACACCTTTCTTATGTCACCTGTTACTTACAATTTTAAAACTAAATTTTTCTGGTTGGAATGTCTTTTCCTTACTTGTGAGATAATCCCAAACATTACAAAGCCATATCACAGCAGCAGATCATTTTAGAAGCAGCTACTGTTGATCAAGGATGAAACCTTTCTTAAAAAGTACAATACCATTATCCCCAAAACATCAATGAGCAAAAAAGTAATTACAAGAAACATTTCAAATTACGTTGACAGAAATAACATTTTAGGGAAAACAATGGTATTTTGGTGATTTCTGCATTTCTCTCTGCCCTGTGGTGAGGGAAGACTGAAAGAGGCAAGCTGATCTACTGTCAATATTTCAGCACCTAGAGAAGGGAAATACTGTATAAAAACTTCATTTCTACTCTCTTGGTCCTTGAAACTTCTCCGAGTCATTACACTCCATTAAATACAGAAGTAAAACTGTTACCATCAAAATAAATTTTTACAAGTGACTTTTAAATCACGTTCTTGTAAAAGAAAAGGTTCATAACTGTGTTACAGTATGGAAAGCTTTCAGTATCAATTCTATTTGGCATTTAAAAAAATAGGCTGCTGATGTAATACAGTAATGTAGCATTATATGACAGATGGACTGGTTTCACAGGAGTCTGTTCACCCTCTGTTACACAACTTACTTGAAAACAAATATTTTATTCTTACCTAATCTGAATAGACATAAAACAGACAGCTGTGGATGTTCTGGCTATGTCAGTTCTCAAAGCATGTTGAATTAACCCATTTTCACATGAAGAACAATGTAAAAGAAATTAAAACATATGAAAGACTGAACTATTGATCTGCCAAGTGAACAATGGAGATAATTAATGGAAAAAGTCCAAAGAAAACACAATCATGGTACATTCCCTATTCAATTTAAAAAATCAAGAAGAATACTGAAATAAATGAACCATATGGAACTTTTTTCCATAAAAATTTAGCTACCAGCATTCCAATAACACCAGTACATTTTTCCTCCTTATTAAAAGTCTTATCATCATCTCCCCTTCAAGCCAGCAGAAGCTCCAGGCCTGATCATTTTTTATTCCTCTTGAGAAGATCACACACACTCTAAGTACTAATTTTCATGCTAAAAAGCAAAATTATTTTATATAGCTCTTGCTAGTAGCGATTCAGGAACTATAGTGCAAACTGTGGTTTTATGTAAGACAAGCAATGCATGCAAATATTAGTGTACCCTTCAGTGACAGAAATTATGCATTTCTACATGTCAAGCAAATTTTTTCATCTCTTATTGACTACAGAAATTAGTCAAGCTTTTCATCAATCAGAACATTAGAAGATATAAGAAAAATAGGTCACAGGTCTTCTTATTCAGCAAGGAATAATAAAAAATATGTTCTACATGCATTTAAAAAACAAAAACATTGGGGTGAATTTATGTGGAAATAAACAGTATTTTCTGCAATGGTTTTTACCATTTTAAAATGTATTTTTAATTTGACTGTGGAAAAACACCCAAACAAAATGTGAGTATTTGCTATGAAACAAAATTATAAAATGTAATTTAAATAAGGAATGGTACTTTGCAAAGAATACCAAAACTGCCATTATTTTATTTATAATTTCTCAGCATCTCCAGAGTTATTCTGTATAGGATTCTAACTGTATCGGCCAGACTCTAAGACAAATTTAAAATCTTATTTTGCTAAAACAGAGAAAATGTCTCTATGCCATTCACAAAATCCTGGCATTCTTCTAAAAATTACTTAAGTCATAGGAAAATAACTCGATTAACAGAATGTAGCCCATTGTTTCTTTTAGGAGTTATTTGGAAGATGAGAGTCAGAATTTTGATATAGGTTTTTGATTCTACACAACGGATAGGCAAAACAGAAATGAAAGTTCCCCATTTACAAGTGAAAGCTAAGTTAGCCATACTCTCTGATCAAAGCAGGCTTTCACTGGAGTTTTCTTAAAAGAAATCACTGCTAAAGAGCAGTAACACCAGTCCACACCTACATGGTTACCTTACAAACAGAAAAGGCAAGACTTCTTGGCTTCATCACTTATAATTAAATCTATTTCTCCACCCACTGAGAAAAGACATAGTGTGTTCTCAATCCCACTCCAAATTGCTGTATTTTCATAAGGATCCTCTGCCATGTAATGATTTGGGAGCAATTTCAGTGAAGGCTTATTTATCAAAGCACTTAAACAGTTTGTAAACATTAAGGCTGGAATTTTCTAAGAAAATGGAAGCAACTAAATATCTATCTCATTAAAATCCAGCAAACTGAGATATCAAAAGGCAGCGTGTGACACAGCAATGAGTGTATATTTTCCAGTGCTTTGTGAAATAGGACCCTATTCCAATCTGACATTTCTCAATTTATATTTTGACTGGTTGCAGCATAATTAGGAAAAGCAGAACACATTCTATGATACTTCCTTTCACTTGTATGCAGCATTTGCATCACTCTATCACTCCACTGGACTCAGACTGAAGGAATTAAGGAAATTTAAAATGGACTATGTGCCTTCATCTTATTTAATTTTTCTCCTATTTTTGAAAACATGAATTTGTCTTAAAAATTCATGTTCTATGTTCCCAGAAAAACCAACCATACTTTAATTTCTTTTGGAATAAAGAAAGCAGAAAAGGCTATCTTGCCATCAAAACACTAGAGCTTTTGAATTCTCATGAGTTAGACACTTTAAAGCAAATCAGGTCTGGATGTTCTGTTCTTGTCCAATTTACTCATAGTTTGACATTTACAGTATCTACATTTTATTTTCCTTTGCAGTCATTTTCCTTTTGATTAGAAACATTCTATGTCTTTATTGTCAAATCATATTTGTGCCACAAAAGAAAGTAGAGCAGCAGTCATTACCAGATTTGAAATATGTGAGAATTGCGAATAATGGCTATAAAACCATTTTTTTTTATTCTATCTGATACACGATTGGGAAAGGAGACATTCTTTTGTTACAAACAAGTTTTGGTATTCACATACTACTATATGTATGCAATGAGATTAGGACAATATTAAAATCAGACACTGTAACTTAAGAACCAAAAAATGAAAACAGATTTGAGTGAATTATTTTTTTAAAAAATCAAAAAAACATAAAACCAAAAGAGATAAAGTTTTTGATGTGCTGGAGCAGTGTAATGCTAGATAAAATTAGAGCATACAGATTTTAAAACAGACTGGAGTTTCTTTCTGTTCCAGAAAGCTGCAGAGTCCTGATGCTTTTTCCCACCCTATATCTTCTCAGAGACATGTATCAAAGTCTACTGTAGTCAGTGAAGGCATTTCCTTTGATATTTTGAGAAAAAATATTAGCATCACCAGGCATTGGGCTTCTAAACATTAAGTACTTCATGACTGTCATAGCACATGTCCTCCTTTTATATCAAAAGCTAAACTATTTATAAAGTTCCAAAAATTAAATTAAAGATGTTTCATTTCATACACAAAACCACCAAACTGTATTTTTGTATGGACCCCCCTTACAACTAGCTTAACATCTGGGATGTTGATGTCTTGAATGCATTTAATATGTTAAATTTAGCTGAGAAGTTCATTATTCTAAAGGAGAATGTTTAGAGACATATTTGTTTACTGTATGCTCTTTGTTCCACCATTACCTTATCACATCCTGTTGCAGCACATGATGTTGCAGTACATGATGTTGCAGTACATGATGTTGCAAGAGAAAAAGATAAGGAATGACTTGTACACAGAAATATTTATGTGTTAGACAAAGCAGAAAGGGAGGAGGGAATCACAAAGAGGGCAAAGGAAAGATCCATGTATACTATCTTTTCATCTCCATTGAAACTGTAGATTTGCATTTGAGTTTATGTTCATTGTACACACCCTTACCAGGATTTATTTCTTCATACATAATCCTACTTAAAGATAATTAGAGAGGATCTTTGGAGTCTAATACTGAAAAATGAAGTCACAAAAATATTCACTATCTCATAACATTTGGCAAGACCTTCCAAAATCCTGCATCCAGAATAGATTCCTTAAGTAACAGCACTGTATTCTTAAACCATATTGTAAAAGAAATCTTTATTTACAGATCAAATAAATGAAGAATAAATGGTGTCTAGGAAAATTATATAACATCAAAGACCCCAGATACAATTGTTATGACAAAACTGACAAATTCTGACAAACAAAGACACATTTTAACCATTCCTTGCTCTAAAACAGTCTCCACGAGAGAGTGACCATGGTGCTTCTAATACAATCTCAAATATTTTATAAATCTGTTCTCATAAGAACTACTGTTGAAAGTTGAGAGTTAATATAAAAAGATGCTGATGAAAAAGGATGGAGACTGTAAATACTGAGTAAATCTGCTGAGATTAGACTTCAGACAGCATTGAAAGGTGGTATAAATGGGTAAAAGCAGTAAAAATATTTTATCTCTGAATGCCTCATCTCACGCATAAATAGTCTGATATCAAGACATTCATGGTACACTTGGTTCAGGAGCAGTCTTGAACATATTAATGCCCTCTGTATACCTTGCAGCCTAATGCAAACTGAAGTGCAGACTTTTGCATCAGGATCCTGGTTTCAGGTAGGTAAATTTCTTCACAGTAGTGATTACAGTGCTGTGTTTTGGATTCATAATGAGAATGGTGTTGAAAACACACTGATATTTTGGCTTTTTGCCAAGTCATGTTTATTCCAAGTCAAGGGCTTTTTCTTGTCTCGTGCCTTGCCAGTGAGGAGGTCCACAAAAGAAACCAGGAGGGAGCACAGTTGGGACAGGTGGCCCAAACTGACCAAAGGGATATTCCACACCACAGAATGTTGTGCCTGGGGGAATTATCCAGAAATCTGGCCAATCTGGGATCTGGCATCAGTCAGCAGGTGATGACCTACTGCATTGTGCATCAGGTTTTTTTCCCTTTTTGTTACCATTATTATTATTATTTACCATTATTGTTGTATTTTATTTTATTTTGAATTAATAAACTGTTCTTACGTTGACCTACAAGTTTTACTTTGATTCTCCTCCCCATTATACTCTGATGAGGGGGCAGAGAGGTGTGGGTTGAGCAAGAAATTGCACAGTGCCTAATTTCCATCTGTGCTTAAAACACAGTAATCAGGAGGAGATCAGGATCCATTCTGTGTTGTTTTTGTTCTTGGTAACATTTTTAAACTCCCAGAAGTGAACTTCAACCTTAGCTTAACTTTAGGAATTAGTTCTATAATGTCACCGAAAGTCTGACGTTCATTTCTAAGCAGTAATCCATTCTCCATACCAAAGTAGTTGTGGGCACATCTTAAAAAAAAAATTGATGCAAAAGGGCTTTCTTGGACATGTCGGAATATTGTATTGGTTTTAGATTTCTTATCAAACCACAGACTTAAAATTCTAAAATTGTTGTTATATTTATGAATCCACACAGTAATCACTTGCACATTTAACTGTGCTTTCCAAATAAAATACATGCAAGAAATCCCCAGGCACAGCAAGTTAATTAGGAATAATTATGAGATCAATTTGACCCACAAAGGAGGAAGTTATGGTTTGTTTTATTTCCTTTTTTTTTTTAATTATGCCAGTTAGGCTTATTTTCCTGTGGGACCTTGCCCCGAAGCATGAGTGAGGGTCCAGCAGCAGGATGGCTCCAGCTCAGTCCCTCTGCAGCTCACATGGAGACAACTGGGACAGTGCAGTACCCCAAGGGCTGCTCTGAGTATACCAGACTGCTTCTGCTGCCTTTTCTCTTGCATCCTTGCCAAGCACATACATAAAACAATAATTAGTTCTTAGCCTCACTAAAGCTCTCCTAATGTCATCTCAGATGCAGTCGAATCCATGACTCCCAGCACTAAAAATCAGATTAATATAATTAATAAGTGATTAACATGAAGTTTATTTTAGAACTTCAGACATTACAGGAAGGCTCATATAATTAAAACATTCAGAGTTGTTTTGTTATATTGATTACAAACTTAACAGCACTTAAAACATTTGACTTCTCTAGATTTTTAAATTTTAACTTGCAGAAGTAAAAACTACAGTATCATTCCCTCTTCTGGCAGAAATAATTAATATTTATATCTAGAGAAGATGTAGTGATGAAAAAGAGAAGTGTGGAAAAGAACAAATGAAATTATGGAATGAAGAAAGGTGTTAAACACCTGCACTGAAAAAGAAAGAATCAAGACTACCAAATAGGCAGAGGACAGAAGTGAAAGACATAGATAGGTTTTGCCTTTCCAGCAAAAGGCATCCGTGCCTATGGCAGGGAACTTTAACTAGATGATCCTAAAGGGCCCTTTCAGTAGCCTTTTGTGATTCTACTGACCAATGAAAGGCAAAAAAAAATGAGTATGGGAGAATTAATATTTTGCATGACACACAAACTAAAAAAATTAAATTATATTAGGTAAAAGGTTTAAGGCAAAGAAAGAAATGAGTACATAAATAAGTTGTGAGACACAATTTCAATTTAGGCAAATAAAATAGATGGTTACTCCAGCTTCTGCAGCACATGAGAGTTCTTAAAATTTTAATGATCTTTATGTTACCTATACTGGGAGCAAAGCACAGCTTTCAGTGCTGTTGCAAGAACCTCAATTGAAGTTATTAAAGATGCATAACACTATACTATTTTAAATACATTATTCAAATTCAGGTCATGTTTTCTCATCCTTGGTATCTTCAAAATTTCACTGCAAAAGGTTTGGCAAGGAGTGACTGCTTTTGAGAGCCTTAGTAACCATTCAATGGCTCAGCTAGGATGATGCATGACAGAGGAGTGTTAAATATATTGTGGCTATCATGCATACAACTGAAAACAGTTCATACATGGTAGAAGAAAGAAAATGAGGTAGTGGTTTTATGATGAAATCAAGTAATAAGGTAATGAATCAACAAAAAAAAAAATAGAAACATTTTTTGAAGAGAACCTACATAGCTGTGCATGCTGACATAGTGCACAGACACAAAAACATGTTTTCAATATTTAGATCTCTGAACTTTATCATGTTCATTCTTTCCCCATCACATCAAAATCTTTTAGAACCAAACCACTGATCTTCAAAAGCTATTTTAAGCGACACCATTTATTTTTTAAATGCATCATTTTAGTCTTTATCCAGTAATTCCATTTTATGTTACTAATGTTGAAAAAATTCTGAAATAGTACATTTTTCTTTCAAATCCATATTTTCTCCACCACAGCAGTATAATTATTTCTGACTAAATGAGGCAAAAGCATCTTTGCTATAAACTAAGACCAACAGGGGTGCAAAAGGACAATCAACAATCAAGTGAGGAAGTGGTGGAGCAGATGGGCAAGCAAAAGCTGTCTGGGGTTTATCAGACACAAGAGTCCTCCTAATCAGAAACACAGGACTAACATGAGCCCACCTCAAGCATGTCCACCTAAGGATGTGCCTACAGGACAGCACTGAGGAGAAAACCCTCTTGCCTTTCCTAGGAAATCAGCACAGGGTGCCTCTCTGAAGTGCCTGTACACCAACACAAACAGCAAGAGAAACAAGCAGGAGGAGCTGGACATCTTGGTTGTTCCCAGGGGGTTTTTGAAGGGCACTGATGGCACAGAGATGATCAACAATCTGAGAAGGGCAAGTGCCCTTTTGTGCTTCACAACCTCTCAAAAAAAAAAAAAAAATGGTTGGCAGCAATCTTGGCAGCAATGACCAAGTCTGATCACCTCACAACATGCACTTCCTCTGTCCTCAGAGTAACCTTTCATGGAGAAATGATATATGTATTTTATATATAAGCCACTGAAGAGAGAGAATGTACCTTGGCAAGATTCTCCACAGAAATACAAGCAGCCCTGCCTGTGCTCTGCAGTAATGAGCAGCCCAGTAGCCACATGAACACAAAGGCAAGAACCTGACATAGCCAGACCCACAGCTTTTTTCAGCTCAGCATTTGGTCTGTGCTCTGTGTGCAGCCCCAAGGCAGTGGGGCAATAGCTCACTCAAAGTCACCCACAAAGGACAATGCATCTCTACTACTAGTAACTTGGTAAAAGTTGTGAAATAAATATAGAAAAAGCAATACATTTAATCCACGCTTCACAAGGATAGAGAACAAGCAAATCAAACCTCTCTCCCTTCTTGTGGTGTCCATCAGTACTTGCAACCATCATCTAATATATAGAAGCAACCTAATTTTGGGGCCTAGGGCAGAGACTGAATGGACTGCAAAGACTGAAACAACTACCTTGAATTCAAAAAAATTTCTGCCATAATTTAAAAGACACTGAATAAAATGCAGAAAATATCTCCATTTTTATATTTTTCATCATTCTTACACTCCTACTGGAGGAGAGGTATCTTTAACATCAGCCTTAACAGCTCAGGTGCCAAAAGACTTTTTGATTCAATAATCCTTCTCTCAAGACATACACACAAATGTCACACACACACACAACAAAAGGACTCTGTTTGAAATTGATTTTAGATTTCTATAAACTCCACCTACATTATTCATATTTTATTACTTTCTGACCACTCCAGACTTCCTTTACTGTTGTTTAAAGCTGCAAGACAGTGAAGCTCTTGTCTGTACGTCCTTGAGTAGAGTACTGCTCAAGTGTTCTGTTTTTCCTGGCTTTGAATCTCCAAATTTGAGGTTTACCTTTTTTTTGCATATATTGTAATTGATTTTTATCCATATATTATACCTGGAGCCTATCAGTTAAAATAAAGTTTCTTATTTTGAGGTTCAATGTTCAGCTCATTAGGTAAGCTATACAATCAAGTGATATTGTTAAATATCAAAGAATAAAATAAAATCCACTAAAAATGGTTTGCTTATACTACAGCACATGTTACTATGGAATTCCTTTTTATTTCAGTCACAATAAAGAATTATTCCTAAGGCTGTTAAGGGCTTATAAAATACATAAATTCTCTTGTACTTGTCAACAAAGCCTCTCACCTAATAGCTTTCAAATTTCTTTTTGGATTTAATTTTAGTTCATAAACTATTTTAATCAATGAAATGTAATTGAACTAGGAGTGAGAGCAATACAGAAATGAGATGATCAATTCCTACTGTAACATACAGAAATTCTTCCAAATTTTTGATTCAAGGTTGCACTGCTATTATTAGATACATGCAGGATTTTAAAATATTTTTTTATTGTAAAATTCAATTCAACCCAAATATTTACAGCTGGTCTTCTCAAAAGTTACATTTAAAAATGTGCCACTATCTGTCTGAGCATCAACTTCAGCAATTTTTTTTCCACTCTGCTTTTCTAAATGTAACCTGCCCTCTTTTGAAACTCTCATTGCCCTGTCTTCTAACTGTAGGTAATACATCCTTAAATTCAGCTAAGGTCTCAGCCCTTTTCATCCGAAGTAACAGCAAACAGAATTTTCTCTGCCCTCCAGAATTCAAATTGTGGCATTGTCACACTCCTATATTGTAAGTATTCCCCCATGTAATTGATTTTTCAGGTAGAGACTCTGACATTCTCAAATCAAGTACAATAATTTGTTTGTAAACTACACAGAAGTATCTTCCAAGCAATATCTTGAAATTAATACAGCTACTGGTAGACAGACAGTTGAGCTCTGTTCCAATTCAATTATTTAGGATTTTGTAGTTATGTAGATTGGTTTCTGCAGTTTCTTTTAGGTGCCTGAAAAAAACAAAAATCTATTACTGACAGATGATGAACCAGCTAATGAATACTATGCAGTGCATATACTGCAGGATGTACTGCTTCAGAATGAGAGTGAAAAAAATTGCCAGAAAAAAACAGCACTAAAAACTTCTGGTGATTTCTTTTTTATTACTATTAATGGAGGGCTTGCTCTCTCCTAAGTACAAAGAACTGACTAGTACTGGTAATGAATTCTCTCAGGAAATCATTTCAGTTCAGGTCTCGAGCTAAAAGTTTTCCATTTTCTTTGTGCTAATTCAGGTCTTTTTATAACTGTGTGAAGACATTGTTGCCAGTTTCTTTCACAACTGAACACACCACCAAATTCTTATATCCAAATTATTAAAGAGAAAATCCTTAAAAGAAAAAGGAGCATAAAGGAGAGGGAGATAAAACAACAAGTTTATACACCTGGACAAAAAATCATGCACTTTATACATTTCCCAAAAACTGAAAATACATACCCACAAAATCTTCAGAGAGTGTGTGCTCATTTACAGAAGGATAATCTCAATATGACTGTATCAAAAGACTAAACAAGTGCATATAGTATTTTACAGACATTTAATATTTTTAAAGACATTTTAAAATTTAATGTTTTTCTAGTACAAAATAAATAAGCATCATGATGCATAATTTCAAAGAAGCCCAGGCTTAACTCAAGATGCAGTTACCAAAGAATGAGTTTCTTTAAAATAAACTCACTGAATACTGTATTTCTTATTTAGAGCTGAGCACCTCCCCTTATTAAGTTTTCCACTTTCTGCTCCTTCCATTAAAAATGGGGGGTTTTGTTTGGTTGGGGTTTTTTTTTTTACTTTTTAAATTTCCGTTCTATTGTATTTATTGTAAAGTAAGTTGCTAGATACCCATATAAATATTAAGTATTAAATAGTTTATATACTATAAAATCAATGTGAGTTTCTCTTAATTCAGAATTATGAAAATTAAATGGAAGAATATTTTATTTCAAGTTTAGTTTCGGTTTGTGTTGGTAAAATTGAGCTGGAGAATTTTGAATTTCAACCAGTCACAATCACTTAGAGTGACAAAGGTAGTTTATAACTTTTTTGAAGCAACACAAACAGTGTCCCCACAATTAAAGTGAAATACTCTGGCAAGACAACAAGCTCTGTGAGTAATTTTGCATACGAAAAACCTATTTCAAATTTTCTTTAATTATTTTTCCAAACAGACAGCATTCAATTTTACAGATCCTGAATGCTACACCTTCCACTGCCAGACAGAGAGACCCAGGATTCCCTCTTTTCTGCCCTATCTCACAAGGAAGGTCACGGTACTTCAGAGCTTTAAATGATTAATAAGGTTGTCAAGGTTGCATCTGCAAACATCATATCCACTGATTTCAATGTAAAAATAATATTACATTTCTGACTTTATTTCAGGACCTCCAAGCCTTGATAGAACAGCAACTGAGAACTGATTTGGCAGGTAGCTAGAAACCCTCAGTGTATAAGAATCAGAAAGTTAGTAGAGCTACCACTGATGGAGACCATTTCTATTATTTAATCTATGTAAAAGGTTTATAAAACCAGAGACTTTTTTTTTCTTAGGCCACCCTTTCTCTATTGTTGATGACTTCCACACCCTTATCTGTGCCTAATCACTTGGATGCTGTATGCACTAATGTCGGGGCAGAAAGCTCAGTCAGTGACAGTAGTCAGGAAAAGATTACGGGGCAAAAATTTGCATTCCTAGTCAGCACTGTGTTCCAAATAGACAGACATTGTACAGCATGCCACCATCTAATCCATTTAAACTGTAGATTCTATCCAAGCCAATTATTTGATGGCAATAGGAATTTCCATTAGCAGAAAGACTAGAGGTATTCTTTCACATTCATTTGTTTGTAGTTATGAGTTTTAATAGCTTTTCACTGCCTCTTTTTTTCTAACTCACCTAAAATACCAGAACACATTTTCTTCTATCATAGGACTCTTTCACCTTCAATCTTTAATTTACCAGCCCCAGGAAAAATCTCAAAAGTAAAACAGATAAAATGACAGACTAACTACCGATAAAATCCAAAACACAGTGTCATTTTTAATTTGACATATGACAAACTTTTTCCAGGCCAAGTTCTCAGAAGGACAGATAGAAACAGAGAACACCTCGCTATGTGTATTGAAATTGAAACATACCAATACAATGCTTATTGGAATTCCCACTGCCACTACATTTACATAGTACTGAGCACTTTACACTTCACAGGTACACTTGCATTTTCTGTGCAAACAAAACTGAAAGAAGTAAGAGTTTAGTTGGAGACACGACGTGATAGACTTCCAGTGTAAGCTAATGACAATACTGTGGTTTTACCTGTTCTTACAATTACATTTCAATATTAACTGTTCTCTTCTACATACACATTCAGATTTATATGGACAGTTTATCCACAACAGCCATGGTCTGATTATATATGTTATGCATACATGATTATATACAGCATCAAAAATTACAAATAATAAGTATTTAGTAATATCTATTATAACACCGATTTTAATAAAATCATTGAAATATTAAAATCCTTTAAAACAGAGTTTAACCATAAAAACTCAAAGAGGAAGAGACTGCTTGGCTTCTATCAAAGAACCTAATAGTTCCAAAATCCAAAAGAAGGAATCTGTTTCAAAGATAACATATGAATGTAATTCTTTTTGAAGCCACGTCATACATTCTGATTAAATCCTAAATCTGTGTATGTAAGACCTTGAATTATTCCAGAAGGTCTTCACTTACTCTGCTGTCAATGAGCTGGGATGCTGTGAGAAAAACTCTACAAGAGCTTCTAACAAGAGGCCCTGTAAGGATGCACATACTCCTACTGTGTGGGTGTTGAGGATGGAGCAACGCACTGCACTTGTAAGAGAGAAGTAGCAATAAGTTTGTTGATAAAAAACAGCAATTTAATAAAGTTGAATAGTAAATGTCTCAGAGGTTTAACAAGACTCAGTGTCAAGATACACTTCATTATTTACTCTAGAGAAGAGGACCAGAAAAAACTGAGAAAGGAGCGCCTCACTCACTAACCTCTTTTCAGAGGGAGTTTAAGGTGTGCTGGATCCAGACCTAATCCCAGATTTAGCCAATGGTTTATGTCTAAAGAATTATATGTGTACAATCAATCCTTTATATCACTTAGAAAAAATTTCAAGTTTCAGCACATTTATTCCCAATTCACTTACTGACTCAACCCAAACCTTTGAGAGGTGTTCCAATTGAAAGGAAGATCCTGGTGTTCAGCCTTCTGCTATGCACACGAGTTCAGCAGGCCCTGGGCTGTCCCCAGTTTATGGAGTAAGATGATTGGGTTATAGTCACATTCATGAATCAGCTGTAGTTTGGTTGGAACATGTTCAAATAGCCCTCAGCTGTTCAGCAAGGCTTATGGCCCTAACTACTGTGTTCTGTGTCTTCCCAGAGTCCAGCTTAAGCCAGAGACTGCCAGCCATACCACTATTGATATCTAGTACTCAATCAAGAAAGAAAAGAGGGGGAGGAGGTGGTGGGCACACCATCATAGTGAACAACTCAGCAATGGGACAAACAATTAGGACTTTTGAGAGTTTCCTTTTATATTCTCGGTATTGCACAGAACTTCCTACCTTTTTAAACACCAAGAAGAAAGACAACAGGAATTGTTTTCCAATTTCCCAACCGCTCCTGGTCTTTATCAAACTACCAGAAGCCCTTCAAGCCAAGACCTCAGTCCTGCTGCCAGTCTATTTCAAGACACCACAGCTTTCTACCTGAGTCTAAACTCGAGTTTTATGAAATGAAGATGCACAACACTTCAGTGAAGCATAATTGAAAACAGTCATTGCTTTAATATTTCAATTTGAAATTTGAATGTTCCTACCATTTATTGTTCTTAAGTGTTATCAGCTTCTTAGTAACTGCCATAATTAGGCATAGCACTCCATATGGATTGATTTTCTAATTTTTTTGTTAAGTTTTAGATGTTGTAGTTTTGCTGACAGATACATGAGTCATCAGTCTGTCAAATAAAAAAGAGCAAAAGGAGTAGGTAAGAAAATCTCTTTTTTCAAGGCGTTTGGAGGTCATGCAATCAGTGGGATTTTAGAGAAACTAATGCACTTTATATAAAGCTGCTTCAAGTTCAAGAAACAATTACCTGGCCTGTAGCCATGTATGCCTTAAAAACTGCTGACCACAGTAGATGTCCAGGCTACACTCAAGCCAAGGCTGAGGGTGGCATTTCAGAACCCAGCACTACACACTGGTATTCTCACAGCCTGTGCCCTAACTGAGAGATCTCCCCCCTACACCTGAGCTCACAGCACTGATGCCCACACTCTTATCATTCAGCCTCTCTTTTAACCCTGAAAGATTTCTGTGTTTCAGTGCCACTCAGCCAAAACTCACACCAGGCAAAGCCTCAGCGAGAGTTCATGGAAGTGTAGCAATCGCAGCCGAAGTGGAGGGCACGGGTACCCCACCTTGGATCACTCCCAATCTGCCATGTGTGGCCACGATTGAAATGGCAGATTCCTTTCTCACTGCTTTTATTTAAAAGAATCACAGAATACAACAGAAGCTGATGTTCTGCTGCTGTAAGGATACCTCTGCTCTGGGTGTCCCTGCCCAGGTAACAGAGTGCTGGAGGAGAGACGGGAGCTGCTC
Source organism: Aegithalos caudatus (assembly GCA_013389925.1). Taxonomy (NCBI): domain Eukaryota; kingdom Metazoa; phylum Chordata; class Aves; order Passeriformes; family Aegithalidae; genus Aegithalos; species Aegithalos caudatus. The sequence goes on from WEIU01022214.1 coordinate 24,171, forward strand.
CATGCCAGGCGCAGGTCATGCCAGTCAGCTCCAGCCAATCCACAGCCACCCTGGAGAGTGTCTCAGGGAAAGTGTGTTTCAGAAAGGACAAAAGGTGTCTGCAGAGCAACAAGGGACAAGGGAAAGAAGTGCAAGAAACAGTTCTGGAAATAGCCAGGTCATCCCAGAAGAAGGCGGGAAGTTGTGCCATCTGCACTGGGATAGAATACCCTGGCCCACAGAGGAGCCCAGGCAGAACAGGTGGATATGACTGCATACTTATATAGCCTTAAAGCTACCCTCCATTAAAAAGAAAATACTACCACTTTGGGGGCAATTTAGTGGACTTGAAATGAGTCCATTAATGCTATTTTGTTATTGCTAATCCTAAAACTACAAAGGAGAAGAAAAGGTATTTTCTTCCAGAGGATAGATACTCACATGCAAAGGTATTTAAAGCTTTTACATTTCTAATTGTGCCATTGTCAGTTATAAATGGTTATTTTGTTCCTCCCCCAAATTTTTTCGTGACACAGGACACAAACACGTGCTCATATCAAAACTAAAAAGAGGGATTCACAACAGACAAACCCTGTTATTCAGCCTGTTCTCTTTCTCTTCCTCAATGGAAAAGTTCAGAAAACCATTAACATCTACATGAAGTATTCCTCTCCAAAGACAGCACTCAGCAGCAGAGCACCACATCTGAAAAGCTTTCCTCCACTTGGCTGATTTGCTTTGTTTTTATGGTCAAATGGTTCCCGCAAGAGTGACTTTTTATAAGCTCAGTGTGTGGTCAGAGGTCAGAGCTGTGAGGTACCTGATCTATGCACGAAAGCAGAACTGATATTTAACTGAGTTAGGAAGCTCACTGAGGCTTTTGAAAAACATCTATGAAGGCATTTCAATTTAATGTGATTTGCATGTTAATTCCATCAGCTTAGTGACAAAGCAAAGATAGTGTCATCTGGAGTATTCAGAGCATTGTGACAATTTTTTAGATATTTATACTGTTTTCTATTGTTTCGTCTCTAGAGTTTCTTCCCTACTGTGAACCTACACCAATTAAGCTAATTGAGAATATCACCACATTTTTGGTGCAAGATCATCTTAGAGAATGCAAACTGAACTATTTAAAAGGTACAATAAATTTGCATTTATATCAGTAATTTGGGGGTGAGGGAGGAGGGTTACTAGTGATCACTGTTTGATCAGTCCATGAAAATCACCACGGATTCGAGGGCTGATATGTTACATATGCACCCAGACATCACTTCACTAGAATACAGCAACTGCTGTGCTTATGAGGAAAAGGATTAGTGGCAGATTTTGTGCTGAAGGTGATGCAGAGTTAAGGAAGGAAAGCCTAGGTCATGGTTTAATTCCTTTAAATTGGTTATCTCAATAATTCCTATGTAATACAGCATACACATGTTTTTGATATTTATAATGCTTCTGCAGTGATTTTTACAGCACCTTTCACATAGTCACATGAACTGCACATTTATGTATGGTCTGTGTGTGTACTGTGCAAGCAGAAGATGAAGCATAAAACAAGGTATTCTGCAAAGGTTTGGCAGAATGGTGGCACAAATCATAAAAGGTAAACCTCTCCCAGAAAACAAGCTCAGTCCTTTTACAAATCTCAAAATACGTGATTGAGATTAACAGCAATGAGCAAGGCTTTTCTGCTATCGTTATGTTACTGGTTTTTTCAGCACTACAAAAGAGATTCTCTGTTTTTCATATTATTTTATGTGCAAATGTAGCTTAAATTTAGCACACACTCAATACATGGTCCATTAACAAGAAACCATCCATGAAATATTGCAGACTTTATTTTAAGGCAGATACAAAAGTGATAGAAATTGAAAAGGACATGATGGAAGTTCCCTTCAAAATTCTACCAAGAACTCAATTTTTTCATGTTAATGTTCCCATTCTACTGTTCCTAATTATGCAAAAAAAAAAAAAGGTCTTTTTCAGCAGATTGTTCTCCTTGTGAATTATGAAATGTCACTTACCAAGACACATTTTGAACAAATAAATTACATCTAATTTCTTCCAGATTATATTGTCATCTGAAAGATACCAATATGTGTGAATGAGATTATAAATTGTCCACTCTGTCTTTCAATTTTTCTCTGAGTTTGAGGATTCACAAACGCCATGTACACCTCTGAAGAAAATGAAGGAACATCCAAAATACGAACATTGAACATTTTAAAATCTCTTAGGCTAAGCTAAGTATAAATTGAATAGTGTCAAGTTATAATGGGACTATGTTTTCTTTCACAAACAAGGCATTTGTTATCATCATTTGGTTTTAATCTATTTACACACAATTGCATAATATAATAATCGTATTATCATTGCATAGATACTAAAAAACTGGTAAACAGCAATAATATGAACTGTCATTTAATCATTAAAAATACCAAGCAAAGCCAAAATCAGGGTTGCCAGCACGGCTCTGCCTAGCTGCCCTCATGCTCTCCCTTTCAGACACTAACATGACATTGTACTATTTTTGCCTCACCTCAAAAGATGAAAGTCTAACTGAAAACAGCAAAGCATAGCTGACAACTCCATAGGTTTTTTTTTCCAGCCTACTGCTCTACTGCTTTTTGGCAGTACTGAGTTTTTGTCCAACATTCTCTGGACATGTAGGAGGCAGAATTAAACACTATTTTTTCAACAATGAATTTCAGAGAGCTTTTCAATACAGAGACAAAATACGTTTTTAATTCAAAAGGCATTTTCAACTTTTCAGAAGTTTGGGCAATACATTCATAAATGGAGAGACTTCATAAATCAAAAGTAACATTCATATATAATTAATATGGAGTAGACTTGATGGAAAAAGCTACTGGTGCAACTCTAGTTCTACAAATTATTGTTCATCTACAAAAATCTATGGATCAACACATATCTGCTTCTTTTTTTGTTATTAAACAAAATCTGTAATACTCTTAAGATATGGTTACATAGTCTTCTGTGAGTCCTAGAGAAGACAAACAACTGGGCTGTAGGAAGTATAATTAAGCCTAACTGATCTGCACATAAGCATAGTTTCAGCACATGCAAAATATTTCTTAAAGCTTTGGGATATGAAGCTAATAGCCCAATTTGTCATGTCTACATGAATTATGAAATATAAAATGCATTGGGGGAAAATATTCAGCTTGATTTTATTAATTTCATTGTTTCAGTTGAAATGCTTACATATATCATGCTATCTAGCTTTTAGTCATTTGCTAGACAATTTGCCATCATTTGCTCAAAGAAAACCTACACAAAAGCTCAGCAGAATCTACACAAAATACATAGAGCTCTACATGAATGTGGCATTGCCCATCAGCAAGGAACAAGCAGCTGCTGTCAGCAAGGTTTCTCACTTGTAGACATCAGAAAAGGCACACTGACAGCTTCCACTGGCTACCAATGTTTGCTCAGTGCAACAGTCCCTTCAGTTTAGGGAGGGTAATCAGAGGAGCAGAAGGCATCTCCCTTTTCTCCCCACAGCATGTTAAGGGAGAAGGCAATGAGAAGCTTTGTAGCTGACCCACATAAAGCAGATCTGTTCAGAGTAAAGAAATATGGGAAGAGTTCTGCTTGTAAAAGCTTTTAGATATTCTGCCTCTGGAGGAACAGGTGATTTCTGGTGCCACAGCTGGAAATGCTCCAAAGCACTCAACCTAAACCTTGCTTGCACAGCTGCACGCTTTTGCCATGGCAGAAATGGTATGAGGTATGAGATGGGAGATACAAAAGCAGCTGCTAATGAGTGTTGTCCTCATTAAAGATCGAGGAGAGTTGTCTGTTTTCCATTTTAAACATAAAAATAGAAACAAAGCAGGCTTCTTGTAGACCTGTTTTATTTACTGGCACCAAAGCAGTGAAAATCTGATGTAATGTGTAACAGTTTACATTTGACATATAAAAGGACATATGGCCTGATGGGGCTATAAAGCATAAAAACTTCTAATGTATGTGGAGTAGATATTCACAATATTATATATTATATAGTTCAATGTCATACAAAGACATTCATGGTACATCACAAAATCCTATTAGATACTTGTGAGGGTCAGGCTAAAAGACTACTGTGGTTCTTTGTAGTAATGTAAATGCAATGTTTAATCAGTACAATGAAATCAAGTTCATACAAAGTGATGTATATAACCATGTGAAGCTTATTATTGGTACTGTGAGGTAGCAATGTATTTCAGACAGATTTACAGATTTTGGAGTTGTTTTTTTAGTTGAAATTCATCATAGCTACCATATCAAGGTGCATTGCATGAAAAGACAATCTTCATATCAAAATTATCTTTATTGTTAGTGCACAGATAGCAAGAAATCAGGATAAAAAGGTTGACACTTTACATATAGCTAAAAAAAGTAGCTGTTATAAGCTTGTATTTTATATTTTCAGATAGTATTCTTCTGGAGTTATTAACAACATGAACATGCATTTTGAGTTTTGTTATGATTTTCTTAAATAGATAAAAAGTAGGTAATTTGAGCATACTTTATTCACCTACAATTACTCTGAAAGTAAGACTTATTTCTGGTTGGTTTTTTTTTTCTTTTCCCTTCCTTTTTGTTTCTGCAAGGAGAATGAAATATATATTCCTTCTGTTTGGACACAGGATTGATGCAAAAGAAACAAACAAGTCTTATAAATATACTCATAAAATATAAACTAGCATCCTCTTCAATCTGTTGTAGTACTTTCCTTTAGCCAGAGACTCATACGATGGTTTGTGGCTCTTTTACTGAATTGAGGAATCATTAGGCCTTATCAACAAAGTGAGTGTTGCAGACAGGCATTGGTATTTGGATCTAAGTTAATCTCCTGTATAAACTGAGGACAAATTGTATAGTTACTTTGAAAGGAAGAAAAAGAGGCTTAGGACTCCAGATTATCTGTTCCACTAAGAACAAACAGCTCCCATGTGAAGAGGATTTGGCGAGATAAGTGCTACAGAAGCACTGACTCAGAGCAGTCCAAGCTGACTCCACAACCCACTGACAGAAGAGTTCACAAGCTATTTCTTTAATTTACACTCTTTCTTGATTATTCCTTGAGCAATGAGAATAACCATTACTAGCCAAAAGCTGCAGTCAATACTGGAGGCTAAGAGGTGCCACTACCTATTAACACTATGGCAAATAGTCTTCATCCCAAATGTGAGGCATCCTTTCATTAAAAAAAGCAAGTGAAATCCCCTTAGTTCTGTTGGAACGTTGTTTTTTTTCCAGGAAGTTGACAACCACAACAGTACAGTAAGCATAAATGACACAGCCATACTGACTTGAATCTGCAGGTAGCCTGGAGCAGGATGTCTAAGCATGTGGAGTAATCACCCAGCTCACATAAATCACTGTCCTCATGAATCTGATTATCACCTTTCTCAAAGACACATAAGAATTCACCATGTTTACTTGAGGATTAATACCCTACTGCAATAATACAAAAAGCATTTTGTTTTCCTTCCCTGCCAGACAAAATCTGCTCTTGCTCTTTTCCATAAAAAGGAAAACCATGTTCCCCACACTCCTCTTTGCAGATCACCTATACAGAGTGAAGACAACAGATTGTTGAAGATTTCAACAAACATCTGCCCTATCACAGTGCAGCTAGGAAGCTGGAGATGGCTGATTAAGTAGCAATAACCAAAGAAAGATCACAGCAGAATCCCCCCCCTCTATTAAAAGGAAAACAAAACAAAATTGAAATAAATCAGGAAAACTGAAGAATATTTTAAAACAGGAGAAGTACCTGGAGTGTCTTGAAGCAGGTATTAGGCATAAGAATAAGTGACACAGGATAATGAAGAACAGAGTATCTTGGAAGGAAAAGGCATTTCAAAGCAGAACATGGTACACCTCATAAACCTCCTAGGCACTACTGAGTGGCTGGTAAGTTTTAACACCAACAGAAATTATGCAAATTAGAAAAACTTTAATAATTACAATAGGACAGAATGGCAGAAGATTCAGGAAATACCTCCATCCCTCAGTTTCATTAAAAATTTCCTCTGCAACACTTTGGGCTTTACTTACAAGCTGTTTGAGGCAACAAGACAATGAAAAAAAGCAACCAAGGATGGGGCAAGCTTAGAAATCCTAATGTGAGAGAATCTTAATGGCTTGGAAAGAAATGCTCTAAATTTGGGAAAAACCATAAATTACCTGCCTTTTTCTCTTTAGTAGCAGTTCTGTATCATAAAGAGTATGTTTATAATTAAAAAAAAAATACATAACTCTCTGATTATATCTGATTATTTCACTTACAAATAAAGGAAATACTACCCAACCCGCACCAGCTCCTTTAGTTTTGCGGGGTTTTTTTGGTCACACTATGAAAGAATGAAAGAGCTTTAAACTCCAGCACCAACAGCCATTTTAAGAAAAAATATTATATAATATAAGTCACAGGAATTAAATTTTAAAACCAATGGCAACATGCTCCTCTTTTGCAAGTAGTTATTTTAACTGTGGTTAGGAGCACATGTAGTGTATCTCTAAAAAGTTAGGATTTTAAGAAAAAAATGCACAAAACACCCAAACAGCTGCATATATTCAACATGTGCCAGTAAAGAAAGTGCTAAGTAACCTCATACACAATATTCTGATCAAACAGAAGCAGGCAACTGAACAGTCCACCACCGTGATGCCAGAGGTGTACTTTTTCTGCTTCCCTGAGAGAAATCAAGTGACAACAAGCTTTTTCTTGACAACTATATATTCATAATATTTTTCTCAATACTTTAAAGTGCAAAGACTTCCATACTTTTATTTCTAGGCTTCCATTAGAAAATACTTCAGAAAGCCTGCAACACTTGCTTAGTAATAGTTTCTTATCTAATTCACTCGGAATAGACATGAATTTTATGAAAGAACATGCAGTTAATGAACTACAAATTTAAAGTTAAATTCTTAAGTAACCTCTACAATTTATCTAATACTCTGGACCTAATTCACAGAAAGCACCTTTAGTAAGATTTTTTACTTACATAAGCAGCATTTCTCAGAGGTAAGCTTTCTGCTCCATGAGCTGTCAGTCTGAATCAGGTTTGATATAGTGTGGTAACTATGAAACACAAGTTTGGGCTTAAGAGAAAGAAGATAGGTCCAAAATAAAATTAATGCTTTTATGCCAGCTGAGGTACATTCCACAGGGGAACTGCAAAATGTAAGGGTAGGAAGAAAACATTTGTCATTTTATGGAACTTTTTCTCCTTTTATGACTTAAGTTTTAGCAGACAGAAGCAAATCTTTGCAGCCAGCTTGTATTACCTCAAATTCTATGACATGTCTGGAACAAAACATCAACAGAGATTTTGTCTTAGAGCTGTCTCAATGTCCAACTCATGCCTACTTCTTTTTTCTTTTGTAGGTTGGGCAGAGCTTTCTTGATGTGGCAGAAAACCATTGTTTAAAATAAAGGTCTCAATAATAAAAAAATACACAGTTTAAGAGTTCACCCCAGGGATGATACACCTATATGCTAAGGCACTGCAAATTACTCCTCCCCAAAAGGGATTTGCTACGTATGGAAACAGATTTTTCCTCTGACAATGACAATGACTACTAGACCCTAAAGTCTTCCTAAAGAAAACGTTTGCAGCCTTTCCCTCCTTCACTAAGCAGATCACCCTTACATAGAAAGAGATCAAGCTGGCCAAGCAGGAGCTGCCTTCCATAGATCCATTCTGTCGGGGCCTGATCCCGCAGTTCTCTTGCATGTATCACATGATGGTATTCAGGATGATCTGCTCCATGACTTTGTCTGGCACTGAGGGCAGGCTGACTGGCCTGTACTCTCCTGGATCCTCCTTACAACCCTTGCTGTGGATGAGTGTCTCTTCCAGTCAAATGGCATCTCTCCAGTAGGCCAGGACTACTGGTCAGTGATGGAAAGGGGCTCAGCGAGCACATCTCCCAGTGCCCTCAGGATTCTTGGGTGGATCCCATCCTGCTGCACCAAAGACTTGTGCAGGTCTAAGAGGTGTAGCAGGAAGGGAACCATTTCCTCCTGGATTGTAAGGGCCTCGATCTGCACCCTGTCCCTGTCTTCCATCTCAGGGGACTTGGTACCCCCACAACAACTGGTCATTCTATTTAAGATTGAAATAATGATAACATTAAGCACCTCAGCCTTTGTCACTGTGTTTCCTGGAGATTCTCCTTGCCCCTAATTTTGTTGCCAGTGTAATTATAGAAAGATTTTTTTATTATCAGAGGATGGCCTGCTTCGATGCCTTTAAGATTTCCATTTTGAGGAATGTCCAGCCTTCCTTGATTCCTTTGTTCCTCAGTATTGCCTCCCAAAGGACTCTGAACGAGTCTCCAAAAGAGGCCAGAGTGTGCCCTCCAGAAGACCAAGTTCTTTACTTCTCCAGTAATTAAATGCATAATTTTATGATCACTGTGCCCAAGACTGCCTCCAACCATCACATCACCAGCCAGCCCTCAGTTCACAGAAAACAGATGCAGCAGGGTGTCCTCCCTAGTTGTCTCTCACATCAGTGGTGTCAGGAAGTTCTCTCTCACACATCCCAGGAATGCCCCAGACTGTTTGCTCTCTGCTGTGTGCTATTTCCAGCAGACATCTGGCAAGCTGAAGTTCCCCAAGAGAACAAGGACCAGCAACTGTGAGGCTTCTCCCAGCTGTTTCAGAGCATTTCATCTGGCTATTCACCTGGTTGAGGTCTGTAACAGACTCTCACCATGGTATCTGCCTCCTTCCTCCTGAGTCTTACCCAACAGACACTTAACCATATCATCATAAAGCTCTAGACAATTAAAACATTCCTGAACACAGAGTTAGTCCACTGCCTCTCCTTCCATGCCTTTCCCTGAAGCAGCAAACCAAAGGAGCTTGCTAGCACATCAAAACTTCACCTGGTTGTTGCTCACTTGCACGACACAGAAACAGCACCACTGAAATCGGAAGGGACTTGCAGAGATCACTTAGCTCAAGGCACTGCTCAAAACAGGGTCAATTACATTGCAATTGAATGTGCAAAACCTCAGAAGTCTACTCAGTAATTTTAGAACACTTGCAAGTGGTAGCATTAAAAATTCTGTGGCCTTGCCTAAAGCTATTAGCTTAAATCCTTTTGTTATTCCTGTGGTGTTATTATCTAGTGGAACATTATGAACTTAGAATTAAAACTGTTACATTTTTGTAGAAATAGCTAAGATATTTTGTAAATAGCTTTACTCAGTTTAAATAATAGTCCCTTTTAATTAGAGGCAGAAATGATTGCTATAGCATAAGTAAAACATTATTTAAGCTTTCACCTTTTCATTGAACTAAGAAAAACCTAATTAAACAACGGTAAACATCTAAAAATGCACAGTACAGTGAAAAATACGTTTACTGATGAACACTAAGTAACAAAACATTAAACAGATGTTAATGAATGGGAGATAGTTTTAGTTTTATGCCTGCAGGAGCTGGAGTTCTAAAAAAAATTGCACTTTTACTTAGACAAATATTTTTTTATTTTTTTGCACAGCTGTTCATCCTAAAAAGAAATTTATTTTTTTAGCTCACTTCAAACTTCAAAATAACACTAAGTGATGACAGCTGGTATTGATTTTCTGTTCTGTCCACATTCAGTGCCCAGAATCTGTCCAAAACCAATGCACTGTCTATGTAAAAAAGGTAATGCAAATCACTCCATTAGCATTTTTATATAGTGCTATTTCCCTGATGCTGAAGGGCCTGAAGAACTTTAACCACCTCAATGATAGCTCAATCTTGCTGCTGTACCACTTGAAGACATTGAAAAGGTTACCATGGGGACTTAACTAGAACAGCATCATATCAATTAGAAAGTTTGGAAAATGTCAGTTGGTAAGTACTTCTTGAGGCAGACAAGCTGGAATTTACTTCAAGAGAAAACAGGCAGGAAAAGCATAGATGCATTCATTCATTTACTTCCCAGCAGAAAGAAATCCAATTCATAAAGTAAATTTGGTTCATACAAAATGCTACTAATTTCTCTAATGTTTCCATTTTTTTCTGCATATTTAATGGAGACTCCTGGTCTCCTTTCTTACAATTTGTTTGAGACTGAAGCTCTTTGTTACTTGGGTGATTACACAAATTTTCTTTTCGATGCCTTGAAGCTTAAGGGAAAAAACATTGATTGACTATGAAAAGCACACTCATGTTTTATCCTCAGAAAAACATCAAGACTTTAAATTTCACTTTGTATGATAAATAGAGCTTATAGAAAGTTGCAGGGTATATCCAACAAGCAAAACCAGATCTGGGTGCAGCATTTCAGCAAACAAACTCCTTTGATGCATGCAGTCCGATAACATGCATGCAAACTATTTCTGTATGCCTGGGTAATCTGGCAACAAATCAAGAGTTTTTCCTGGGGTTGTGCACTAAACCCTCTCTCTCTCAAAAGTGTATAGTTTGTGCTAGCAATCCTCTCCTGTTATGTATTGTCATTCCCAAGGAAAGTTCCTTGCAAAGTCACTGTTAATGCCACACCTATGGAGAAACTTCTACACTAACAGTTTTTATTAGGGCTGCAATGACAAAAATTATTAACTATTTCTTCCAACCTACATGGGGAAATAGAACTCCAAGAGGTTACATGCTGCTGAGAATATGCAAGTGTTGCATAAGAACAAAAGCCAACTTATTTATGGAAGCAGTAATGTTTGTTCATGTCTAGTTAAATCCTAAGAAAGGGAGACAGTAAGCATGTCAGTTGCTCTAGTTCTAGTTGGACCGATGTTTAAACATCCTTATCAACTTTGTAGTGCAGATTTTGATGTGAAGCTCTGCCAATATTTTGCTAGTTTATTTTCAAAATATTGTGATTAATGAAAAGACAGAACTTTGTGCTACAGTAATGTGCTTAAATATAACCACAGCCATTTACTTTTCCTATGCCAGTAAGAGGACTGAGAACTGCAGTGTTTGGAGATCTCTCCAGTTTCTTGTCAAGAAACGAACTGTATTTCTTTTTCTTTCCCCCAAAGTTCAATATTTCTTTCCAGAATGCTATCCCTCGTCTTACATTAATTAAATAAAATTTCATGAGTGGAACTTGTCTACAAAGTGCTACAGTCTGAAATTGGCCTGTGGCAGTGAGGAGAGCAAACAACAATTGCACTCAATCACCTTTACATTTTCATTACACTTAGATAAGTTTCTAACGTTATGTCTATGTCTAATGACAACTAGTGACTTGCAAAATATATTTCTTGTTTGTCAAGAGCTGAAAACCTGCTGCATTTAGCATTTTTGCTAAGACAGTACCATTATTGTGGATATGTACCTTTTCCTGTTCTTATCCAAGACGTTTATTTCTGCTTCAATGCAATCACAGAAAAAAAAAAAATCAGACATATATACCCATGCAAATTTGTGTAACATGGAGGTTAATACATTTTCAAGTACTGTGAGTGATACTTCTTGTTTCTAGTTAAATGATTACTACTCAAGAAACCCTGTGATATGTCAACCTTTCTCAATTAACATTTTTTTGTGTAAAAATACTAAACATTAGATAATCTAGTCTTCAAAATGTGTTTGGAATACCACAAAATGAGGAACACATTCACTTTTGAAAATTCAGTGCATATTTCAGACTGGACATCCTAAGCAAAACAAAATTACAGACACATGGCATTTTTGAGTTAGCACCCAAGTGAAAAACCCAGAGTGACACAGCATCAAAGGAAGAGATGCTACAAATGTTAAATGAGCAGATAAGCCCATGCAAAACAGTACATAAAAAGTTAAAAGATGATGCTGGGAATCTGAATACCAAAGTATTAACTACGCATTAAACAAGTTCTTCTGAACAAGCACACATATTGAAATTAATCAAAAGGGGAACAAGATCTGTCACCACTAACCAGCCAGGAAAATGTAGCAACACCTTGCTGTGAAGGAAAGGCTTGAACTACTTTGAAACTTAGAGACAAAGGGTTTGTAAATCTGAGACATTTGAAAAAATTTCACTGTGAGAGGTAAATATCCATAGTGAAAGTAACAGGCAGAATTTTAAAAAGCATTTGAAAACTATGAGTGGGACTAGATTTCACTTTCCCAAAACAGAGAGGAAAGTATTTCAATAACAGATATAATTTGGCAAAGTCTGGATTAGTGCTGCACAGCTGGAGAAGAAAAGTAATAAAGGAAATATTGTGCAAGAAGACATGGCCAGATTCACTCAGTCTGAACCGAAGATGTTTGTATTTGTCAGCCTGAGGTCTCCAGAAGCCAATACAATTTTTTTTAAAAAGGCTTAGAAGAAAAATCTTTTTCCTAGTTAAAATTCCAGCTGACCATGTAGGTTAGACAAACAGATTTAGTTTGGATACAAGAAGATTTAGTTTCAAATAGAAAAACTAAATCAATTTGGCATACTAATTGTAGTTAAAATCATATCACAAACAAAAAATTCCAGCTGACCATGTAGGTTAGACAAACAGATTTAGTTTGGATACAAGAAGATTTAGTTTCAAATAGAAAAACTAAATCAATTTGGCATACTAATTGTAGTTAAAATCATATCACAAACAAAAAATTCCAGCTGACCATGTAGGTTAGACAAACAGATTTAGTTTGGATACAAGAAGATTTAGTTTCAAATAGAAAAACTAAATCAATTTGGCATACTAATTGTAGTTAAAATCATATCACAAACAAAATCAAGAGGATAAGAATGACAGCCTGTGCTCCACAGACAGACAGCAATGAAGGAAGGAAGATCACATAAAGGAAGAAAACAAATCATGAGAGCTAAATAACAGCAATTACTACAAAGAAGATGGCTTAATTTTAAAAGTGAATGCTAACTTGTAGAGTCAAAGGTATGTCCCACTTCTGCCCTTCAAGCCAGTGGGAAGCCATAAGAGACTTTACTGGTAGCAGGGAACAGAAGTGCCACTTCAGAGTCCAAGGACAAGAGTGGAGGAACACTTTACACTGCTACTCTTAACTTTGACAGCAAGGAAGAGAGACTGTAGCTGGTTTCCAAAAAACATCACAGTTATAAAGTTAATATTACATATTTGATATTTTTGCGCCCTTTCATTCAGTCTTATTAGTTCCTACATTCAAGGGACAGTTTTAGCCCATTCTACCCAATGGTAAAACTCCTGAACATTAAATTCTTGCAAAATTTTAGAGAATCAGCAGCTAATGGAGGAAACTAATTTGAGAAGGAGGCATAGCTTAGCTATTATTCATTTCCTGTGCTGGCCACTCAGTACTCACGAAGCACCACACATTGAAGAAAATTTCCTCATCCATAAGATGAACTGCTGTATAAGGCTGGGGGACAGCAGTTTCTAGTTTTTTCCTCTAGCTACTATGTTTGAATAGAATACGTTAATAAATATATATAGTGGTAAGAAAATATGCAAGTTTCATCCCTTACAGCTGGTAAGAACAAACCAAACAGAATTAATATTTTTGCATGGGCAAGGGGGAGATCAGAAAAGTCTGAGTTCAAAATGAGCAGAAAACAATTTACAAAGAGATGCCAATAAAACACATACTATTCTTAAAGTCTGATTCTTTCAGTCAAAACCGGGATGGCAATTTATTAGCTCTTGAACACTACGATCATTTTAAAAATAGAAACAACTTACACTATTTAGCTTTTACCTAAAATACAAGGACATGTAAATGATACATGGACTGAGTTTTTTTTAAGCATTTACTGGCACCAAAATCAAATGTAACTTTATTAGGGTCAGAAGATATTTAGAATGAGGAGTTTCATGGCTTATATTCCAAGATTAGGGAAATAGATGCACAATCAAATTGTGAAGCTATTTAAAATGTCTGGTGCAGACCTCTAATAAATGTGTCTGTGCAGCAATATATTGATAAAAGTTTTTTTGTTTTTTGTTTTTTTTTTAATGAAACTTACAAAGCAATGCAGCAATCCTCTGCCACAAGACAGCTGAGGTCCAGCATTGCCCAGTAATAGAAACTGTTCAGCATGAAGTCAGAAGACATATTATTCTATAATTCCATGATCTTCAAGTACTTTTCAATATATTTTCAAGCTTAAAAAAATAAGACATTTATAAACCATTATGAAATTTAGGAGAATTTTATTAAAAGGTAGACTGTAGCATGGTACAGTTACATAATCATACATCATCTGAATATTCAGATGGGAAGTTTGAGTATATATTAATTTTGTATTTTCCAACTGGTGCTCATCATTGAAGAAGTATTTGTAGTGCATTATGAAAAGTAGCTACACCTAAAGACCGTTCTAATATTCTACAGATTTTAAAACTTTCAGTCACTCACTCTATTGCATTTGTATGGCAAAATCAGCAGCATTTTTTTCAGAAAAAGCTCCAGTAACTCACTGGAACCAGATATAGTCCATGTCTTTGTTAACTAATGCACATGTCCAAAAAAAACCTGTTAAAGTGATGAATAAGTAAAGCAGATTTCAATTTGTATGAGTCACAGCATCTTTGGTTTGCTGCCATTAAACTGGGTTTCATAAATTCACATCTGTGAAGATTCTTCCAGCATGTAAGCACAGCTGTTCCTCAGATCCAACTTTCTCCACGTTTTCTGAGCATCCTTTTTTTTGTCTGGCAAAACTAAGTCATTAGTATCATACAAATTATTCTGTCATACAGGTAGCTTCTTTCTCTTCCACTAAACATCTGTTAGGAAAGCTGAGTATTCGTGTGCAAATTTTATTTCCTTTCAAACATAGTCTTTTAAGATTATGTTAACAGATACTTATACTCAGTGTGGGAGGTATTATGTTGCCTAAAGAAAAAGTGGGTTCCATTTATCAATGGCTAACAATTCTACGGCACTTACTTCAAAAGCAGTTTTACCCATCAGACAATGTACGTGGCTCTATTAATACAAACACCACCAAAGTAGTTCATGTACTTTCTAAATCTATACTGAGCAGTTTAGTTTTGTTTCTTTCATAACAAGCAGTAAAGCTGAGGTAATTCTTAAGGCCCACTCTAATTATCTAACTTAATTTACTTTCTATTGATTAATTGCCATATTTACTTGCTTATTGTATAAGCGCCAGTTTGAAAATTAATTTTCCACTAGAATTTGTTAAATATTTTGAGCATTCATCTCCTTGCCACATAACTTGTGATCCAAAAATTTTCTTTCCACATTTTATTAATCCTAAATATATTGTTAAGTATCCTAAATAAATCTAATAAATTTTCAAGATGTATCTTGAGGGACAAGTCAGGGGCTTGGCTCTAGATGGCATAGGGAACCATAGATGGAACATGTGTTAAGGACAAGGCCACACATGGTACATTCACCCTGCCCTATGTCCTCATAGGAATGTTCTTGGGCTTGTGTTAAAAGCTTTCTACACAACCCCTAAAGGTCTCCAACCCCTGAGCACAGGCTAGTACCTAAACCATAGTTTAGTATAAATGCAATCGAGATGAATCAACAGTATTCTTGAAAAAAATGCATGAAACAGAGAGCAATTTTTACACATGACAAAATATGCTTACAACTGCAATTTTTACATTGCATTATCCCCAATATAAGCACAGCCAAGCCATTTTCACATATTTCTTAATTCTAACATTGTTTTTCCTCCTACATAATGCCTCACGAACCACGTCACCACCTACGTATCTTTGTATTTCCTGCACAAAAATACATACTGCAGAATATGTTTATATAATTATTATATAATTATTTCCACTTTTTTTTTTACCATAAGAACTGCATTTTTTCATTCTGCTGCCCCTTGAGGGATTTTTAAATATGACATGCATCTATGATAGACATAACTACAGTTTTACATCGTTGGATGTATCTTGAGGTGTACTGATCTAGTTCATATAATCAGTAACAGTTGAATGGGCAGAATATCAGTCTGCATTATTTGCTAGTCTAAGCATTAGGATTACATTCTCAGGAGTTACACTCATTAACATACATATCTCTGAATTACTTTGGGCTTTGTCTCCAAATACAGTTTCACATCCTGAAGAGTGTGAAATATTTTTCTCCATCTCTGAGGTTCCACAGTTATTTACCTAAATAATAGCAATTATTTATTGACTATTTCATGGCAAATTACCTTACTAATAAACATCTGATTCTGGGACTGAAGAAGGGCAGGGTTCAGGGCAAAGAGTGAGTACAAGGCAGCTTTGTAACTACTTATTTGTTTTGAGCTTTAGAGTTTTGGCACTATGGCTTCATAATTGTATAGGGCTATTGGGATTAAAACTTGCCCCATATATTTCTTCCTACTTCAGTGAAACATAATTGCTGTATTGCACAGGAATTTAAACAATTCAGAGACAGTCAAAAGACATCTGCAATATATAAATGCCAGATTTTAAAACATTCTGCTGCATCTCAAAAATCTCCAGTTTAGGTGAAGATCTCCAGTAGAACCATTCATGTGCTGCAGGCCAAGCAGCAGCCACTTCCCTGTTCTGCATCTGCACCTCACCTTTCTTTAATGCCATGTACTCCTTTCCACCAGAATGCAAAAACAGTTGTCTGCAGGAATACAGGTCAGAATCAGAGAGGTAAATACATTTAGAGAGGTTAAATATATTTCATTCAGCAGAACTCATCTAGAGTATTTTAAGAATCAGCTAAAGGAAGATCTTTTTGACACCTCAAGGAAGACCAATGAAATCCCAAAGGATTTCTGAAATACAAATATAATAGTTTAAAGTCAGAGAGAGCAACCTATAGACAAACTTACAGGAGACATGATCTGACTGTGGCACTCAGGAAAATACTGGGCAATGCTAAACTACTAGGGAGGTGCACACAAGAAAATGACGTTCAGTATGTGGTTTGTGAGAACACCTCCTTCTGCACCCCCACCACCCCACTGCCCAATAATTAAACTAATCCATGTTCCCATATTTCATTTCATATAAGATGACTCTTCACAAAGAAGAGGGAAATATTAGATACCAGGCTTAAATAAGTTTACAATGCTGTTTATGCAACTGTGCTTTGATGGTCTTAGAAAGTAATCAGATCTGAAAATAAGAATGGATAGGAAAGAACAGTTAAGCACTGGAGCAATACATTCCGGAGATTCCGCAAAGCATGTCCAAAAATAAGGTTTTAGCAAAAAAAGAAAAATTATCAAGGTTGGCCTAAAATTACTTTTGGTCTTGCTTCCACATTTTTGGGAGGAACTAGATCTCCTGAAATCCCTTTTGATATTCATTTTCATTACACCACAGTATCTAAAAAATAAATAGAATCAAATTACTGAAAGAAGGATAAGTAACTAGCCAACTATCAAGAATTAATCCTTGCCTGGAAGTTTGCCTGGGACCTTCCTTGAGAGGACTCTACTATATAAGATAATGTTATTTTCAGTATTCAAAGAACAATAGAGAAAACATAGTCACATAGCATTTGCCATTGATTTGAAACTCAGAGCAAGGCCTTCAAGGATCAGAAATAAAATTCCAATTTATGAAAACAAAAAATAAAAATCCAAACTCAATCCCACTGAATTTAGTGATGGAAAAAGTGCTACACTCTTCAAAGGTAAAAGTCTCTTCAAAACACGTAAACATGTAATGCAGAAGTAGAAGGTTTAGAAACAAAAAGTAATTTCAATTAACCATTCATGTCATTTAAGATGTCCTGGAAGCAAGGTGGAAAAACAATCTAAACTAAATTCTCCATGGTTTCAGATGAAATTGTCTTAAGGAAAAAAAGCAATCTTGCCACTGTAATCATCAGATGCCATTTGCCTGTGTCAAAACACTACAGAAGAAAAAAATGTCTGATACCATCTCTGATTGGTAACTTAACTCGTTTTTTATTTGAGTGAATCACATTTTTCAAATTGAACAGAGGTGTTCTTGAAAAATTATTTTCATTAAGTCATTTACCTCTAGCACTATTATGTTATTATTCCTCTCATTTGCCCACTGAAGTTGCCTCTTATCAGGTTTATTATCAGTAAATACTCATATTTAGTCTCAGAACATTATGTGCTAGGAAGCCTCAACTGAAAGAGTAATTTTGCAATTTCTGGAAAGTAATTGATACAGTTTCCAAATTTATTAATGTTCTAAATGACACTGAAAATGCTAAAGTACTAAATATAACTTCCAGTTAGAACATACTGAAATTTTACAGAAGCATTCAAGGTAATCTCTAAGATAATATAAGCACTTGCTATATCAGTCTTTTTGAATAATTTTTTTAAGACATATAATTTCTCATTTTTCTATAAAAAGTCTCCCCATAAAATTGTGCAGAGAATTTTCTTCATCTGTGCCCTCTTCTGGATGAGTAAAAACCTTTCACAGCTTCATAACTTTTCCCAAAAACATGGAAGTGAAATAGCTTCAGTTCCTAACAAACAACTTCTCAAGAGAGCCCTGCTAAACTTCTGCAGTTAATCAGGGAATTAATAAAAAGTATTTCTTTCCTATCAGAAGGGGAGAAAAAGGGATCTAACAGAAATGACAGTGCAAACATTTTCTACCAAGAACACAATTACAGATTTATTAACATACTACCCCTTCTTTGAATTAATTAAAAATTGTTATCAAACATACAGGTAAAACACATTCCAAAATCCAAGCCTTTCTAATTTCAGTAGCTAGGAAAAAAAAACATAAGCAAGATTTTCTTCTTCTCTGAACTAAATATTTTTGACATTAATCCAAAAAAATGTACAAGGATATTTCTAAACATTTTGTAAATTGATATTAACACATACATCATTGTTATTAGTTCTGTCAATAGCCCCTTTGTATTCAGCTAGGTTAAATCCCTGTTGAAATACACAAATCAAGCCTCCAAGGCCTTGAACACTCAGTTTTTTGGACTCCATGCTTTGGAAAACAAAACAGGATGCACCATAGTCACAGGCCAGATGAACAACAATTTGTTTGCCATTTGCAAATTCCACACCTCACAAAGAATTTTCAAGAGAGGCCTGGTGATCAAAAAGCTGCCAATATTTCCATGGACCACAGTGGATTTTGTTAAGTTACATTACCTTTTAAAACCCACACAATTCAAAGCCCATAGATGACTAAAAACATGAAGCTGATTTTCTTTTACTCAATACACTTTGAATATTGTCTGAAAAGATCTTAGGACCTTCACCTGTATTTCCCAACTACTTTAAGTAGGAAATCCACAAAAAACCCCAAACCAAACATGTGAGTAGTGGAAAATTCAAGTATTACATATGCAACATATTCACTTACTGTTAATGCCACAAACCTATCAACCCCAGTCAACCTAAAAGCGAGATGTATCTCAAAATGCTTTCACAGCAGTGGTGCAATAACAGATTGAAAATTGGTGGGAGAAAAAAATGTGAAAATTAAAATATGTTAAAGGACAGAAAAATGTCTTTATCACCTAAACAGTACTTAAATAACCAAGAAAATAAAAAAAAAAAAATTAAAAAAAAATCCACAAATCTGTAGTCTTCATAGCAGTCTCTAACATATAGCTTATTCAATCCCCAGCATTTCAGATGCTGAAGCACTCAGGCATGTGAAGTATGCCAGGATCCCATATAATGCTTTAAAATACTGTTTTAAGGAGATATAAATTTAAGGAAGCTTTTCAAATTTGGTCCACTTCTTAGTTCTGTCTACCATTACCTAGTTTCTGTCATGCTCCTGTTGCTTCACAAAACCATAGCTATACATTAAGGTATAAGTTATCACTGCTAAATAAGGCAGTCTCAGTTAAGTATGCTGATACAATCAGTGTTAACAATGCTAGATTTCAAAGCATAAGGCATAATAGCCAGCTAAATTACAGTTCCACAAATAAAATTTTACAAAAAATAACTATACCAGCATATATTAGTAACTAAAAATCCATAATTTTACTAAGCATTAATTTCTTCCTTCTTGTCAACATTTCACCTATAACTTACATTTTTAGCAAATATTTTAGTTAAACAATAGTTTCATCTGAGGTCTATTCATTACTTATTTTGTCATTTGGGGTAACTATTCACAACTGAGTCTAAACAAGGATCAAATAATCAAATACTTAGAAACACAGTAAAACCCATACATTTCCTAAAAATCATCAATTGCAGGTTTTACAGACATAGTGTTAAAAGCTCAATAGGTATTCAATGTTGTTTGACATTGATGAGGTAAATTTAGACTTGCTCTCGAATTACTATAAACACTGAAAGGGCTAGCATCTGTGGATAAAAAGGATTGATTATACTTTAACAAAGTATGCCAACAGCATAGGAAAATGCAAACAGGAAAGCACAGCTACACTTCTGCTAGCAAGTTTTATGCCAATGACTGCATTAACTTGCAACTATTCCATAAAAGATTTGTTTTACTGCATTCACTATGAGCATTCTGAAAAGAGAGGGCTCAAATTTGGAGAGACCACAAGCGTTTTAATATCGATACCCCAAGTGAGCAAACTACCCATTCTCCATTCATGGCTTGTGGATTTTTAGCGCAACAGGTTTGTTTGGTTTGCTTTGGGTTTTTTTCCTCAGCTTTTTCAAAGGACAAAGAACACCAAATTTGTTCTTTTAAAATTCAGACTTATTTTGCCAGGGATTAAACTTTATCTCAATACCACCATTAAAGCCAAAGCAACATATTCTGGACTCATATTCCTTGGTCATTAATGTGCTATCACAAAACATAACAGGATTGCAGCATCTAGGAAAACCATCAGATGTGTGTCCAGCCTACAGCTGCTGGGATAAGTAGCCTCCAGGATGCAACTGTCAGAGGATTCCCAAAGGGAAAAAATGGCATGCTTTTCACACACAGCACAACAGAGGAGATCCTGACTGAGCTATATAGGCACTGTCACAGTCCAAGCAACCAGGAGTTTTAATCTTGAACAGTGTATATAGCAGACAAGATACAAAACCTGTGGAGAATGAAGAAGAGAGTAGCAGGACAAGTCTAGATAAAACAAAATGAATGCACAATTTTAAGCAAATATTAAATAAGGTTCAATTGTTTTGAATTACATCAGTATTCACAATGGAGTCAGTGGGACCCTAGTATTTATATATTTATACCAGTAACACCTAAACTTCAGTTACATGGACTAGGAGTTAATGTCAGCTTCAGACCACAGTCCCCATACTAGGCAGAAACATCTGATGACCTGCAGATTCTAGCCATCCCAGAGAAGTGTCCTCAGTAATTTCCTCTGGAAACCATGTAAAATTATGTGCACTTCTTAAATTGATAGAGTTCTGTATCAGTTAATGTACTGGGTTTGCATGGCCAAGTTTTGGTAGCAGGGGTGGCTTCTGTAAGGAACTGCCAGAAGGATCTTCCATATTGGACAGAGCCAGCCCCTGGTAGTCCCAAAGATGGACGTGCCACTGGCCAAGGCTGGGCCAATTAGGAATTAGGTTACACCTTTGTGCTAACATATTTAAGAAGAAAAGGAAAAAAAAGTTATTGCACAATTGTAATTGCAGCCAGAGAAGAGCAGAGTGAGAACATGTGAGAATAAATATGCAGATACCAAGGTCAGTGCAGAAGGAGGGACAGGAGGTACTCCAGGAGCTGGAGCTGAGATTTCTCTGCAGCCTGTGGAGATGACCATGGTGAAGCAGCTGTCCCCCTGCAGCCCCTGGAGGTCCACAGGGATGCAGAGATCCACCTGCAGCCTGTGGAGGAGACCCCACACCAAAGCAGATGGATGCCTGGAGGAGGCTGTGATCCACTGGGGGGATTAGTGGAGAGGGGGGCCCTGTTTCCAGGCTGGAGCAGCCTGTCCTTGGAGGACTGCACCCTGTGGAAGAGTGACCCACACCACAGCAGTCTGAGGGGGGCCGATGCCCCTGGGATGGATTCAGGTTGCAGCAGTTCAGAGATACTCTTGAGATGGAGCCACATTGGAGTTGTTCTCAATAAACTGTCTCCTGTGGGAGGGACCCCACGGTGCAGCAGAGGAATGACACCTCTTCCAGAGCAGCAGGAGAAAGCACAGGTGATGAACTGATCATAACCCCCATTCCCTGTATCCTTGCACTACTGAGGGAGGAGATAGAGCTGGGAAGGAGGGACTGGTGGGAGGAAGGTGATCTTCGAGGGAGGGGTGGGAGGAAGTTGTTTTTAAAGGTCTTATTTTCCTGTTCTGATTTTGTTAGCAATAAATACAACTGATAGCTCTACTTTCAGCCTGTTTTTCCATGATGGTATTTGATGAGCAATCTCTCCTGGTCCTTATGTCAACTTGTGAATGCTTCATTATATTTTCTCTCCCCTGTCCAGCTGTGGAGGAGAGTGAGTGGCTCTGATGGGTACCCTGGCATCCAGCCAGCATCAACCCACTACAGTCAATTATAAAATTTCTTAGTAAACTAAAGGAAGAAGGGGGAAAAAATACCTAAATGTAGTACAACATTCAAGAGTGAGTATATTGAAACCACAATCGATTTTCCATCATTTTACCACTGTTTCAAAAAAAATATTAAGTAGTTTCTGAAAGAAATGGTTTGATTTTAAATCAGATGCTTACTCTAAGCAGAGGGGGGGGAAGGAAGGAAATAAAAGAAAACCTGTAGACTTCATTGGAATTTTAAATAGCCAGAAGCTGTAAACAGTATGAAAAACCACTGAGATTACCTCATATTAAATTCACAGAAGTCTAAAATTCTGGCTGCATTCTACTTTCTTGAATTCTGTTCCATATTTTTGAATGTCACAGTCCACCCAGCCNTTACTCTAAGCAGAGGGGGGGGAAGGAAGGAAATAAAAGAAAACCTGTAGACTTCATTGGAATTTTAAATAGCCAGAAGCTGTAAACAGTATGAAAAACCACTGAGATTACCTCATATTAAATTCACAGAAGTCTAAAATTCTGGCTGCATTCTACTTTCTTGAATTCTGTTCCATATTTTTGAATGTCACAGTCCACCCAGCCTGCCAATTAGTCCTCAGGACAAAACACTTGCTACACAACCGTGGCAAAACAGGGCTTGCTTAAGGTAAGGCATCTCAGCAGGCAAAAACATTAATTAGTAAATCATCTTTTTTTTCCCCTCACATTAAAGTTGCCAAAAGCAAGATAAGGCATCTGCTTATACTTATTAAAAATAATATCTCCTGCCAGTGACTGATATACAAGTTTAAATTGCAAATAATAGGAAAATGGAGAAACTACCCTATTTGCAGATGATAACGTGAAGAGCAGCTGAGATGTGCAAAAACTTTATTGTAACTAGCACTGGTTTAATGCAAATAGTGCTGTGTAATATATTCCTTTATGCATTTCAAGATGCTGCATGTTTTCTTACACAAAGAAATATCAGAAAGCTTTCTCAATCTTACTCCTTAATACATATTTCACTATTGGATTCTCCCAGAATATCTCACCCAGATATTGCCAATAATAAGAACAACCTGAAGAGCGATAAAGTTTTTTTTTAAAGCCATTTTTCCCCCTAATAAATTGGGATGCAGGTGTAAAGCATTGTTTTTTTAGGGAAAAGTGCATCCAATGGACATTTGGCAGAACTGCACAATGCTTATTTTTTGCTGCTTTGTTATGTAAGAACCCAAACCCGCTCGTAATTTGTTCTGGGATGCCTGATTCCAGGCCCACTGCAGTTCACAGGAACCTAGCCAGCTGATGTCATTAAGCTGTGATTCAGCTGCATCCTGAAAAACTGCTTGGAAAATAACATTAATTGGATTCATATTGCAGCTTGTATCAAACTAGGCATATTTTGGAAGCAGTAGTTTGAATTCCTATTTGTAAAAGACTAAAAACTGGGTGAAATATTGTGGTTTAATCTTATGCAATGCACAAGCAACAAGCCTCTCAATAAAAAAGGTTTTTCAACTGATATCCTTATTCTTTTTGAATTTTCTCCACTCTCTCCTCATCATGTTGAGAAGAGCAGAAATCTGCAGAGAATTCAGAATGCTGGCAGACCATGGATTTCTGCAACACTACCCTGATGCTCTGCTTTGCTCTGTATTCTCTTCCTAATGACTACTAGCATTTTATTTCCTTCTTTGACTTCTATATAGCATTAAGTTGATGTTTTCATGACTGCATCTGTAATGATAGGCTGGTGTTCGTCCTTTTTAGACAGTAAGTCTAACATTGTGTAGCAAGGACCAACTTGGAAATCATCATGTAATATATGAATTGATGGAAGAAAAAAGATGCCAATATTTATCTACTGGAATTTTACCTGCCTTCTCTTTAACCAGTCAATGTTTTAAAATGCCTCTGCCATTCCTCACAGTTAGCCATAACCGTCTCCCCACAATAACTTGCCATTACACTATGCCCTTTTCCAGGTCATTTAAAAATATACTGAATAGTTCAGACCATACCCCTGCAAGTCTTCTCTCCCTCCTTCCATCACCAAGCCAAATAATTTATTACTCTCCTCAGTTTTTGCCTTTTCACTGACTTTTTGTCAAAGGAAAGATGTTCCCGCTTGGGTCTTGACTGACTTGTTTCCATGTAAACGAGATGATTTATGAAACCAGATTTTGTAACT
This sequence comes from Aegithalos caudatus, assembly GCA_013389925.1. NCBI lineage: Eukaryota > Metazoa > Chordata > Aves > Passeriformes > Aegithalidae > Aegithalos > Aegithalos caudatus. The sequence continues at coordinate 48,677 of WEIU01022214.1, forward strand.
ATATGTGGGATGTCCAAGTACAGCACATCGTTCAGGTCACCCTCATCAACAAAGAACCAAATCCTTCAGAGAACTCCAAAACAATGGTTATGCCAGACCACCTTTCACAAAAGTAATGTTGACACTCCCCAAGTATATCTACTGTATCTATATCATATTTATCCACTAGTTCACAAAATCTATTTTAAATAATTTGTACTGTATTATACAGAGCAGACTTATTGAGTTGCAGTTCTTTAGATTTCATATTAAAGCCTTTCTTGAACACTGGAATTGTGTTAATCATCTTCTAATCCTAGGCAGCAAGAAAATTTTAAATGAAAATTCTGCATCACCAGTAGTAATACAGCTGTTTCCTCCCTGAATTCCTGTAGCACTCCTGGGCAAACACTATCTCTTCCAAGTAGTTTGTTATCAAGGCAGTAGTCACTGTCCAGACATATTCCTCCTGTTCGATATTTTGAAGCAGTATAACTGTCAGATACAATCAAACATTTCAAATTAGCAATTCCATAAACTGAATTAATCAAATTCACCTCCGTATGTTATTTTTATTGTCTGATTTTTGACAACACCAGCATAAATTACCTGACTGACTTGTGATGCCAGAAACCCCACTGACACATTGGGTATAGGGAAAATTTATGGAGAACTCAATGTTTTATGTAATCAAGTAAATATAAGAGTAATGAGGTCTACTGAGCTAGAGAAATGCACAAGCTTACACTTGCATTATTTCATTAAAAATACACAGAATCTCAGTGTGCTGCTTATAGCAAACACCTAGAAATTTGTGTTCTTCTACAAAAGAGAATCCTCCCGAACCTAACAAGTAAGCACAGGAAAATAAACAGCAAGTGTTAGGTAACAGTAGCCCATATTTGCATATTTAAGATTCTCAGATGATCTCATAATATTATTTTGGCCTTTTATATAACAGCAGCAAAACAAAAAATACAGACATTGCTTGGAACACTTTCCTTGCTAGCTTTTTTCCACCCACAAATACAAGCCCAGGCATTTTGACTGCTGGTGTGCCTGAGTAAAAAATTTCTAGGACAGATGCTAGATTTTGCTCTAGAACAATACAAGCCTGACTGAAAAATGAAATCCAAATATCTCTATTACCTGAACAACCACGTTTTATTGATTTGCCATTATGAAAGACATGGGAGTTTTTACTGTTCTGCTAATCAAACAGCCATAATATATAAAATGCTTTTGCTTCAAGGTCCATGTTCATTATTCTGAAGCATTTTTTATCAGTCTCAAGTTTATACTGAGTGTTTTCAGAAAACTTGTTGAAACATCATCAAAACTGTAGCTGTTTTGTAAGACATAAAAATCATACTAGATATGTAATAACAAATACTGTCATAATAACAAATACTGTCAGAGTGATATAAATGAATAAATCATAGAAATTCTTAACTTTTTTTTTCCTGGAATTTCTCAGTTATTTCTGCTAAAATTTCTTTTCAGATTTCTGAGCTTCTTCATGTGTATGAATTTGCTTCCTTACATTTGATATTTGAAAAACATGTATATTACTCAGATACTATTGTTTTATTAGGGGGAGTTTTTTAAAAGAGGTAGTTGGGCATGAAGTTTATACTCATGAATACTTTATTCCAGTCTGTTTTTCTGAAAATCCAGATCTCAATCTCAATTCTTGTGTTTTGTTTTTTGTTTTTGTTTGTTTGGTTTTGGGGTTTGTTTTTTTTTTAATGAAAAAGTTCTCATACAATTCCAGGTTTTAACTACAAAATTCAGAATGTACCTGTCATCCCAAAATATGCATTAATTTAAAAGGGTACTCTCTAACACTTATTATCTCCTGCAGAACAAGGAGGACATAAAATCAGGTCTTCTCCTGCCAGAAGACTTCTTCCAAGACCTTCTTCAAAATTCTCAACACAAAAGGCTGCAGGTGAAATAAAGAAATCCATAGATGTAGAGCATATGTACCAAGCAGACTGTTCACACCATGTGATATTCAAAAATGAGATTTATGGGTTGTGGAAAAGTGTTCCAGGTGTGTCTAACAGAGGAGACCAGCACCTGTGGTTTGCCAGATACAGGAAAGAAAGTTATGCCAGAGTTTCTGTCACAGAGTTGGCAGTCTGCAAGTCCCAGGAGCCTCAGCTTGCAACCAGGCATGCTTGGGAAGTCTAGTAAGGATTTTGGCACCCTACTGCAGAATTGTGACTCAGAACCTCAGGAACCCTTGGCTGCTATCTGGATAATGTCACTGAGCAACTGTAGCACACAGGGAGAATGCAAAAATTTAGAAACATTACATTTCAGTGCTTCTAGGAAAAAGAAAAGAAGAATCACTGGCTAGAATTTGATTAAAAATTGTATTAGCTATGAAATACAAAAGCCCACCCAAAATAACAAAAAACACAGACCCTCTTATGCACAGAAACCCCGACAACCTGAACTCACCAACATATTCAGGAATAAGAAACTTCCCTTTTCACACAGGCACAAAAATTAATCATTCCATCCTCAAAAACTGACAGCCCTGGTTAGCTGCAGATTGGGCCCAGAAGGTCTGTAACCTAAACTCATTGAACTGCTCCTGTTGAGTAGTAGAAATACGCTGAAAATTATAGAGCTCAGGTGTAGGTTTTAGTACCATTCCAGGCAATTTTGACTATGAATAGTGGAAGGAGGGAGCACTAACAAAGAAACCAGTAACAATACTTACAAGACAAAATTTTTAGAAAACACATACTAGACTTCGTATTTTAAAGACAGATTTCAAATATTTGTAACATTATCCTTTTAGATGTCTGCTCTATGCATTCATTGCTGGTTTGAAAGTCCCTTCCATCACCTCCCTTCATTTCATTTTCAGGCAGAAACTCAGAATCCCAGTTAATTTTATCTTATACTTGCATTAAGATTTCATTTTTGAAATTATCTTGTCCTATGTTTTCTAATATTTCATTATATCAGAGAATCATTAACATATCAGAAGATAAAAGAGGAGCCACTGTCTTTTCATTTTTCCTCAAAAGGCCACCACAAAATCCAAAATAGTTACAATCAATTGAGCAATTGTGAATTAAGACTGGAGTACAGTAAGAGAAAATGACACATGCTAAATATACTTTTTAAATATCACCTCCAAGTTGCTTCCTAACTCTCCTAAAATAAGCCATGCTGATTTTGTAGTGAAGACAGAGCTCTGAGAGAGGTTTGGTAGCCTTGTTTGAACTCTTCTTTTATTCTCCAGTTCCCTTTCTTTCTTGAAAAATGCATTATCCTGACAGAACAAATGGCAAGTAAACAATGTTTTTCTACTGGCTAGGTCGAGGTGACAGGAGAACAACCATCTTATATCCTAATTACCTCAGCATGATTTAAAACAGCACAAAGTAGTGGAAGAATTTCTACACATCTGAGAGAAACTTCTCAAAAAAGATGATTAATATCTGGAAGTCAACATGTAGAAGTTAAGAAAAATTACATCGGCTCTCCACCAAAACACCTTCACAACAGATGGCTTTTTTTGCCTTCCATCCATTTTTCAAATATAACATATTTGAAAGACAGGTGAATCTTTTACAGAAAATAAACAACCTCAAAACAGACAGTTAAAAACCACCACAAATTGTGGCCTCCCTGACCACACTTCAATAGCCACCAACAGCTCTTTGAAACATCCACCTCGCAGAGAGGCAGAGCTCACAGAGCCATTCCTGGGTGACTAAGCTACACGAGGGAGCAAGAGGAGGACACAGCTATTACTCCGTGTAAGGAATGAGAAAATAAAGCTTTACACTTGAGAAAAACACCCCAATTGCTCAGCAAAAGTGTTTGTAACTACAGAACTGTCTAAGCCTACATAAGTTTTATATGCATCAATTCCTAGTATTTAAGTCTGATGGAAAATTTTGAACTCTAGCTAATTGCTACTCAAGCAACAATAGAACACACTGAGCCTCCATTAAAGCAATTACAAAATAACTGAAGTAAATTTTAGAAAAATAGAACAGCTCAGGTTAGAAGGGGCTCCAAGAAATACTCCAGGCCAAACTTTCATAGGAAAGGGAACCTTAGAGTGAGATTATTCATCGCCCTGTCCAGTTACATCTTGAAAATCTCTAGTCACCGGGACTCCACCATGTTCCCAGGGAGGTCATTCCAGAGAAAGTTTGTTCTTAATGTAAAAAGTTTGTTTCTTATATCAGGATGAAAATTGTCTTTGAAAAGACAATTTGCATATGCAATTGCCCAAAGATAGCTTAAAGTGGGGTAATAAAAAAGATATACCGAAAATTGCAAAGATATCAGAAAATCAAACAACTCACAGAATCTTCTTGTCCAGTAGCAGCACCCATCGCAAAAAATTTACAGAAATATATTGAATAATTGCTAATTTTGGAATTCTTGATTTAATAATTTACTAAATTCATTTAGAGTTATTCAGAGCTTTTTATTCTCTTTCAAAGAATAAATTTTCCTTAACAGATATGCTTAAAATTTCAACATTCTCCAAAAGGAAAACCATCTTTTTTTCCAGAAAGCTTCTTATTAAGTATGGCTTGAAAAGGGTTCACATCTGGATGGTATTCATACTTCAAGAGTTCCAAGTACTGTCATTAAGAAGCTGCCAGTGAATCAATGGTTGTGGAGATTGCATGATACGTACCATGCCCAAGGCTTAGACATCTAGGGTGATGTGCTTCTTGCTGGCACTTCCTAATAGGATGACAGCTTCCCTGTGAACTCGTCTACATTAGTTTAGATGACAAATCTACTTCCAAGGCAAGCTTTCCAGCTAACTGTGGAGATACTGCATTATGAAGCAGTCTCCTCAAAGGACATCAGCTAAATTATTTTTGCACTAAGGTAAACACAAAAATATCCTCCTAATTATCCATTGTACCACGGGACCGGACAAGAGGTTGGCCAAAATAATGTCCCTAAAGTGTGTGTGATGGGGACCACACCAGCTATGTCATTGCACAGGTCTCCTCTCATTACCCCTTACTACCCTGTGTGGAGACTTTGTCACTCAAAGCTTTTTATCCTCCCTGACTGAGACAAGTATTTTGTCTCATCAAAGCAGGTTTCAGCTGCAGTCCACATGCAATGCTGCATGGACCCGCAGAAGGGGTTTTCCCAAGGGACCACTGCTGCCTACCCCAGAAAACAGCCCTTTCTGCCCAAGTCCTTCTCCAGATAGTATCCATCTAGCAACTACCTAAAAGGAACAACCAGGATGAAATTAATGCACAGAAGAACTGCAAGGATTTACTCACACTCTAACAGTGATTTGATAGTCAAGAACTATTGTCACAGAAAAAAAATAAATGGTACTATAAGTAAATAAATACCATCAGAAGACTAGATGACTGTCAAGACAGTATTCCAATACAGACTGTTTCAAGTAAACAGCAAGTTATATTAAGCTTTTACTGGCAGTTCAATAATCTTGCGGCTTCCTACTGTCACAATAGCGAGAATATTAGTGTTGAGACTAAACTTGATAGTTACAAAAAGTGGTATTATTACTACCTGAAATGCTAGCTAAATAAGACTGCCAAAAAAAAAAACTACAAAAAAAAAAAAAAAAAGTCAACTCCCCTCCCATGATAATGCTGCTATTTAGCTTCACAAAACCAACACAACAAGTATAAACAAAGTGGTACAATTCTTGAGCATAGGCAATCTCAAGGGATAACCACAACCCAGCAAATTTAATTAAAAACAAGTTATCAAAAGGCAGGATTTGACTTTATCTAGTAATTCAAAAAATTCCTTTGTCACATGCAAAAAAGAGTAAGATTGTGGTTTGAGGTGCTACAGATGGTTTTCCTGTCAGGTCATGCACGTGAGTTAATAAGATATGCTTCTCCTCTACCTCCTTTATGATTTTCCTCTACAATATATGTGGCATTATAGAGAAAGAATGAGCTACAGCTGTTCAGAATCTATGAGATACTATCTCGTATTCCTGATACTTTATGACATAAAGTGTATTTTGAATTTATTTTTTTAAGGAATAGTTGTATCTTCAAGTCACCAGAAAGTTCCCCAAAGCCCACAGTGCCACTCTGAAAATAACACCATGTCATCTGATACAATAACAAGTTAGAAACGCAGTGACACATGAGCAGGCAGGCCACCCATTATCTCCCATTTTCAGAGTATAACTGAGCTTCCCCTCAGTGCATTTTAGATTTCACTTCATAAGCAAAAAAGGGACTCATGTATCTTGAAATCCTTTGAAAAAAAAAAGCTCATTGAGCAATTCTCATATCTGGCTTTGCAATCTCACAAAGAAAACCCCTGCCCTAAAGATATTCTGCTTCCTTGAGGAGTTTCACTTATAAAACAAACTCCATTTGAGATTCAGTCTCCATTTTGTTTCATATTATAGAAAATCTCCAAAGCTATTAAACATTTCTGAGATACAGGCAAAGAAATTCTAATCTTGATGTATTTCACCAGTTTTTACAGAGGCTCGATGATTAGCTGTACAGTTAAGTATCATTGACTTATGCTAACAGTGGTAAGTTAATGATGTCTGACAGAATTGTTCCTGACAAGGAGCCACAAGTAGCAAAAATAGGTGTGCCTTTGGCATCCTCCAATTTGCCAAACATTTATTTTTTTATATTTTTATTTCTCTTTGTAAAAAAATTGATGTAAGAGCTGTAAAAGTCATTTAGACATGTCTGAATTCTCCTTCTGAGACACAGCCCACATAAGAAAGAAAGTGGCATGGTGTGATTAAGCACTATGCCAGCGAGAGACAGAATAGATGAAAACAGCTTGAGGTGAGGGCCAGTGTCAGTCAGCAAGCAATTCTGTGGATCTGCTGGCTGCTCTGATACTTTTTAGTCAGGAAAATGCTTTCATGCTACAATGCTTAATGAGTATTCAGACATATTTCTACTGCCACAAAATCACACATTTAACACAGAATTTAAACAAATAATAATAAGATTGCTAGAAAAGATGCCTTTAAAAGGTACCTTCTTTGAAGGAGGAAAATTCATGCACAAATCCAAAATAAAATCCAAATAAAATTTCTCTTTACAAGATGCAATTCCTTAAGAAAAAAATACAGATAGGATGAACTACTATCACACAGTTATTATCATCACCCAGACACTAAGCCATCTCACACTTCTCTGTCCAACCAGTTAATGATTGATGGAAACGAGCTATACAAACTTCCTGTGCCAGCTACAAATTACCTGTAAAAAAAGTTCAGAAGGAAACTAGAAAATACAAACCATTTAAAACTTTTCTTGGGTAGCAATATTAAACTACAGGCCCTTCTGCCAAACTCTTCTTCAATTAAAGCATGAAATAAGAAGAAATGCTAAGGGAAATACGAGTACTAATATCAGAAAAAGCTTCAATTGCATAAGATTCAGAGATCAGTGCATAAAATATACCCTCCATTCAAAAGGAAAATAGTTTAAATTGCATTTCTTAAAGTTGACAGAGCATGACTTAGAGCTTAGAATGCTACTACTTTCAAATTAAACATAGCTGCCTTACATTTGGTGGAGAGCTTAGCCAATCTTACAGTTTATGTTATTTGGACTATATTTGTCACACCCAGACACAGAGCAGTGTTTTTTCCTGTGAAATGGCACAGAAAACAGTGAGGTAGCACACACAGACACTGCATGGGGCCTTCCAGGTATAATCCTACCTCAAACATCCTTACACACGATGTTGGGGTTCACATCTTACCTGAGTTTCACTGACCCCACAAACATTTACTCTATTTTGCAGGTTGATTTTCCAACCCATACCTTGCCAAAGCTTGGACAAGTTTTGTTCATCTACATTTAATTTCCCGAAATCATCAGAAGAGATTATTTTAACCATCTGTGCATTTTAACCAATTGTGATTTTAACCACAAATCTTTAAGTGAAGCAGGGAAGTGTGGCATGCTTCTAAGGGAGAGAAGGTAACATTGCAGGTCCTGCTGGGTTTTGTCAACTCCTTTGACAAAACAGACTATACAGCTGTCAACAACAGCAATGCACTTTTAAAAAATTTACACCCAATTTTTATAGGATATAAAAATCAAATTCTATGTTTGATTTGCATTTTATTAAATACAATCTACTCTTCAACCTCTGCACTAAAATTCAGTTGGAAAATGGGGTTTAGATCAAGAGGTGTATCACCCACTTCTTTCCAAAATTTAAAATCCTGCTGTCTACAGTCTTATCACACAATTTAGTTTAATACTTATTATTACAGTGCAATAATAAGTATTAAACTAAATACTAAATAATAAGGTCTGTAAAAAAAAAAAAAAAAAATCAGCTGTCAAAGGAAAAAAAAATCTATCTCTCCCATCATGAGTCTTGAGCTATTTTGGCAGCCCATTAACACTTTGAGGACTAACATCATGAAAGATTTTCTTTTTTCAGTTCATTAAAAAGGCCTCTAGAAAACCAAGAGAGCACTTCCTTCAGTCCTCTGCAAGGCTTCCATATACACGGCAGTACTTGAGTAACTTAGTTCACCCCTTTTTTTCCCTTTTTCCCCCCAATGTTTCCATATTTCAGATATCATGTAACTACTAAAGCCGGAGGCATGTGGTTTATTTTATTCTGCAAACAGATTCTGTGAAGGACTTCAGGAAGCTTCATATTCTCTAAGCCTTGAAATGCATCTCTCATATGAAAAATACTTCATTCTGATGACAGGCTTATTCTCTGGCTCCTCTTCTCTCAAACAAGTTCAGCTACAGCAACAGGACAAAACTGGGCATAGGCTCGACCTGGGAAATGCAGTGAGGGTACAAAGACTACAAAGCTTTTGGTCCTCNAATAAATATTAAATAAAAAGGTTTGTAAAAAAAAAAAAAAAAATCAGCTGTCAAAGGAAAAAAAAATCTATCTCTCCCATCATGAGTCTTGAGCTATTTTGGCAGCCCATTAACACTTTGAGGACTAACATCATGAAAGATTTTCTTTTTTCAGTTCATTAAAAAGGCCTCTAGAAAACCAAGAGAGCACTTCCTTCAGTCCTCTGCAAGGCTTCCATATACACGGCAGTACTTGAGTAACTTAGTTCACCCCTTTTTTTCCCTTTTTCCCCCCAATGTTTCCATATTTCAGATATCATGTAACTACTAAAGCCGGAGGCATGTGGTTTATTTTATTCTGCAAACAGATTCTGTGAAGGACTTCAGGAAGCTTCATATTCTCTAAGCCTTGAAATGCATCTCTCATATGAAAAATACTTCATTCTGATGACAGGCTTATTCTCTGGCTCCTCTTCTCTCAAACAAGTTCAGCTACAGCAACAGGACAAAACTGGGCATAGGCTCGACCTGGGAAATGCAGTGAGGGTACAAAGACTACAAAGCTTTTGGTCCTCTCTTATGAGGGAACACATTTATGTTGGATTTGCTGACATCTGAATAAATTTCATCAGGCAATGCAGACATCTGCCTGTAAGCAAATTCTAAGCTCTCTTTTTAGCCCAACAGTCTTCTCTAGGGTGTGATTTCCCTCTGCTAAAGAGAACATCTGCATCTGGCTGGAAAAAATCAAATCCTACAAAGTATCTGTTTATCCTCATTGACCGTAAAGAGAATCTGAAGGCACTAAATCAACAGCACATCTATAGTAAACTAAGAGTCCCAGCCATGGCCTGCAGCATTCTAGCAACTCCAGCATCATTCTGCCCACTGAGTGCAGTCCAGCACCTGGGTTGACTGAGTATATATAGTGGTTGGATCCCTAGCAAAACTTTTTTACATCGTGTGTACTCTCCAACACATCCACCTGCATGTCTGTCTAGGTTTCATCAGGCAAAAATCCAGCAGTCCTAAATTTATAGCTGTGGAACGTATAACGTGCTTAAAAGAACATCTTGTTTCAATCAGGGTTTCACACAGCCTTCATTTGGCAAAGGAGATGGGACACTAGACAGGAAGGCAGAAACAAGGAAAATCAGGTCCTTTTCATTCACACTAAAAGATCACAGATCCCATTCAAGTCTACATACAAATCCCAACTTTTACATATGCAATAAAATTAAACAGAAAACCCACCATTGCTGTAAGAGCTAGACCAAGATTTTTCCTGTCCTATGAAGAAAGAGACAAGATTTCAAACATATTTTGAGTCCTAAAACGAAAGGAAAAAAATCTTCATATTTCTGTTAAACAGAAATATAAAGGCTGTTTGGAAAAAGTCTAAAATATTTTGGATTTGCCTACATCATTGTTAAGGTTGCAAGTCAAATTAAATCACTAAAAACCAGGCTGGATTACTTAGCAATTTTGAACCATTTGAATGAGCTGAAATTAAACAGTATTTCCTGTCATAATTTATGTTTGATGATTGAAAGTTGAGCTACTTAGGTCTTTATTTGTGAGGCTGAGATGACTGTGTAGGGATGGAGGAAGCAAGTCATGTTCCAAACATCCAAACAATCACTGAACAAATGCATACTGACCAATTAATATGAAACTGAAAACAAATATTCACAAGACACAGTGGCTGCATGAAAGAACAATAGAACAATGATAGAGATTCTCTTCAAGGCATTTTATCCCTTGCTGCACCCTAATCATACCTAAAAAAAGAGATGTGATACAGTCCCTATTGAATTCAATGGGTTTTGTTCTGTGTTTCCATATACTCCTCACATAAAGGGTAATTTTCATTTCCTAATATGCCAAGAGATTTAAAAGGCTGACACCAAGATGGGTACTTTTGGTAAAAGTGTGCATGCACTACATCAAATGTATAAAAACAGAGGATTTATGGAGGGGAGATGAGGAAACAGATCTGAGTGATATGCTACATTTTGCAAAAAATATAATCAGGGAAAGCCAAAGTTTAAGAATTTCATTCAAGACAAAGCAAATATATTTTAGGTCTCTTGAAATCTGGAAGGAACTCTATCGCCCACCATCAGAATTACTTTTACTTGGTGTGGAAGTACAAATAGACCAAGGGCAGAGCAGAGCCTGAAAAAGATACATTTCAATGAGTGGTCTTTTAGCCTTCCAAATCTTTTTCTGAAAAACACATCTGTTGTCCATATTAAGGTACAGAACTGCTTTGATTTTAGCAATACATATGTTACATCATCTTCATAAGCAGAAAACAAAAAACTGATTAACTTTGCTATGATTTAAGTACCACTGGACACCTTAGGAAGGTGCCAAGTCTTAACTTCACCCCTTCAATTTCTCTCTGAACTGACAACTCATGAAGAACCTTATTAAGACAAATTGTAAGATGAATTCCAATACCAGATTAAAAATGTAGGGAAGAATTTAAAGCTCTAAAATTAGGAGAGCAGCAAAAAGACAGACAAAAACAAAGAAGCAGAGAATCAAATTAAAGAGTTGGAGGAGCAATAGAAGCAGCTGGGTGAAGGGGTGGAAAAAGAAGAATTGGTGCTTGAGAGTGAAATCATAAAAGTATGGGGGAAGGTGTAGGAAAGAAGTGAGCAAGAACCTTAAGGAAGGAGAAAAATATAGGAGAAAGGAGACAGCATATATTTTAAACTATTTAAACATTTGAAGAAACTTCATATTTTTACCATCTGGCACCATACGCAGTTTATTATGAAGCACTGGAATGTGTTTTGTGGTGCAGGGAGAACTGTTTCATGAGCTCATGAGAACTGAATAATTGGCCTGTAGTTATCTTCTGAAAA
>WEIU01022222.1:0-13274 GCA_013389925.1 Aegithalos caudatus
TTTTAGTTGATTCTGACAAATCTTGATGAGACCACACGTTCATATTTTAAAGCACACAAAATTTTCCAAGGTGAGGTACAACAAATAGTAGAGGGTAGCATCATGATGATGGATGGATCAGAAACCTGTAAGTGAATTCTTAGTGGTAGAGAAGGGAGAGGTAAGAAATTGTGTGCTGTAATTATCAGATTAGCTTCCTGGTGAACACGTTGCAGAACTTATTTATTTTTGCATACAAAAATACTATTTTTTAATCTGGATTCTAGGATCTTATATTCAAAGGGGCTGGACCTCTGTAAGTCATTAAAGCACCTGAGTAATTCCACTTACATTAACAATACTGCTTCAGCATCTGCATAGAGCTATATACATGCTTAAGTACTCTGTTGGGACTTAAATGATGTGGGTTTGGATAGCCTAATGTTGTTATTTCTATTGTCACAAAATATATGTAAAATGGAAGTGCAAACCCCTATTATTAGTACCTGTGTTTCTCTACTCCTATTTGTTTTAGAATAATAAAGTTTTCTTCTTAGAAAAATTACTTATTTTATTCCATTACCAACATCATAGTACAATATATTAGTCCTTGATTTAAAATTTTCCTGAAAATTTTCTGAAAATGAAAACAAAATGTATATAATGTATAAAAATGAAACCTTTTTGTCCCCTAATTATGTATAACCTGAAAGAAATCCAGAAGCATGACCTTTCATTACTGAGGCAATAGTAGCTATCCTTCATCAAGCTGTGCTTTCTTAAATGGTTCCCATTTAATGTCCAAAAATGCTTTTTAAGATTCCCTCCTCCCAAAAGGCATCAAACCTAAATGGTCTATAATTTCTTGAAGTGTGCCCTGAGTCCATCTTCAATAATGACATTATGTTGGCTGTTTTCCAGCCATCAGGTTTTTTCTGACTAGAAACTCTGTAAAATGTCTGCAAAACTTGAAGTAATAGCACCCCTGTTTGGGGGTGAGGGGTTTCAGAAATATTGAATATTGTTATCTGTTCATTAGCGGAATGTTTTTATTAAATGTGAATATATTATTATAACATATTATAGATGAATTATTCATTTCCCTTCCCAAAAACCACCTATGTTTCACCTAGAATATACTCATTTGAGTTATTTAATGTAAATCCTATATGCATACAGTAAATGTTCTTTAAATGAGCTGTTGTTTTACAAACAGCAGAAGAGCTATTAAAAAATCCAATAAGAAACTTGAAAATAATTCAGAATAGCTAAATCACTTTGTTTACTGCATTGTCTTTTAAACTGAAAGACAGTGTTCATGGAACTGATTTGGAAAGAACACTAACAGAAAGTTTAAAAAAATCCTTGATATTTAATATATATCCCTTTCATTTTAAGTTCTTCAAAACTAAGATACAAAATAAGCAAGGGAAAAAATTAGAAGTAGGGCATTTACAACAATGCTGCATAAAAAGCTGAATATTAACAGTGCTTCTAGTACACTTGTGTCATGGTCTGTATGCTGTATGTACACAGGACAAAAACCAAAAGCTTGGTAGCTCCATCCTTGAAGTGTTACATTCCTTTTCAAATAAGTTCAGTAGTAGTAGTGGTGACACTGGCATTTCTCTATACTGGATCATATGTCACTGTAGGAGTTTAAACCTAACTGTTCTATGTCCATATAATACAACAGTGGTTACTGCCCCACAGAAACTATTTTTTGGAATACTGGAAGGGAAAAAAGTCTGGATACTGCAAAAAGAGGACACAAGACTTCAGCTGGCTGTCAGTCACTAGTAGCTGCTATGAAACTTCTTTTGAGGGCTCCTCATTAAGTCGGTGCTAAATGAGTGACCATAAGCATCCTCCTGGCTGAACCAAATGCAAGGTAAAATATTTCACATAAAACTGCTTTCCATCAAAATAAGACTGTGCATATATGGTCAATTACTACAGCTCAGTTGATGTTCAGTACTTTGTTAAGAGGTGGTACTGCAAGATGTCTAAGCCTTGTGTTTTGATTAGTAATTTTTGTGAAGTTTTTGGTGGTTTGTTCAATACATTCCTCCAGCACTTCATTTGCAATACAAATTTTTCATTTTAAATAATTCATACTTAATTACAGTAGTTGTCAATTTATGTGGTCCTTTTCATTCTTGAAATGCTTTAGAAGCATTAATTCCCACAAAGTTTTGAGAAGCAATTAAGTATTAATGTTCCATTTTTACAAACAAAAACCAGAAAATACAGAGGTTGGGCAAACATTTCAGAACATCAACTGTAAAATTAGGCACTGACTAGATAGAGACTTGATCTAATTTTCAGAGGCACTGAAGACATTTGCATATTCAGAATGGAAACTTTTGTCCTAGTAGTTAAATTCATAAAGACTCTTGGATATCATATTACTGAGCATTACAAGTTTTTAACTACTCAGGATCAAGATATGGGAGGAGTTCATTAACTCAGAATGTTTGCAGCAGGTGAGCATAAAGCTGCCTGAGCTAACACAAAAGAAAGACTGATTTCCAGATTCTCATAATTCCAGCTGTATAAATAACCCTTTACAAACTTCTTTCCACGTGGGATGAAGAACTCTGCATCCTTTCCTGGAAAGAAATGCTTAAGTAATTTCTGAAGAAAAAGAAAATGGAGAGAACTGGGGATTGGAGCCTATTTCCTAAAGTACTCGCAAGACTCTGCACATTTTTGGAATTTAACAGCTCTGACAACCAGTGTAGTGTCCCAAGAAGAGATTTCAGCCAAACAGTGAAGCTCTTGGGAGCTGTGGTTTTGACCTTGCTTTGTCTCTCAGCCTAAGGAGAGGGCTGAACTTGGGAGAAATGCTCTGATCACCAGGTACAAAAAGCAGGTCAATACATATCTAACATTAATTTCCACACAGAATCAGTCTCCTAGGTACACAGTTCACGTGCTCTGAACACAGCTACTATTTCAGATTTCTCAAAAGGCATAGGTGGGATGCACCAAGGTTCTTGCTGTGAACAAGAGAAAGTGGGCATGGGAGGACCTCATGCTGCTTCTGAAACTGGGATGCTGCTGAGCATTTGTGAACGTGTGTGGAAAGAGATGTTTAAGTAGTGAGAATTTTAGCTGGTAGTATCTCTGGCCTGTAGGACTGGGTTCCAGCTTTGAAGGCTTTGACAAGAGTGGTGTTGAGACTGTCACAAATATACAGCCCAAGCATATGTCTATGATAGTTATTCTCAGACGTTTGAAGTCTCATGAACCATTATTTCTTGTTTGCATCATATGTCTATGGGCTGTTTGGTGTAAATGAAAGTTGTTAGCATTGGGTTTCAATTTCATGAGCATAGAGATAAGATTTATCCCAGATTTCCTTGTGGGACACTGCTGTGAATCATTTGGCAGCCTTGTCTTGTCTCCTAGGCAAGCTGCCACCTATAAATAGTAAAGAAAGGAAGGAGGTACAGAAGGACTCAGAAGCAAAGAATAGCAAATGGCTACATTTGTGGTGAGAGTGCATAAGTATCTTCCGATGTGCTATGTGTGCAAGTGTAGAATGGCGTGGTACAGTGGGAGTCAGACTGAGCTTCATACCATGAACTGTGGCTGAGTTTGTAATAGTGAGGTACATGACTGGTGACCAAGTCTAAGTATTCACAATTCCTAAAAAAATTGTGGGTCCGGGATTGAAGGTGATTGTAGAATTGATCCCAGAGTAGGCAAGACTGGACTGAATTATGCAAAGCTGCAAAAGGAATTTGTGGCCAGAGCTAAAATCAGATGTTAGGTTTTCAGGCTCCTTCAATCTGTAGCTTAGATCACTGCACCTTACTTCTCCAAAAAGCTAATCAAAACATAAAAGTTCAGAATTGCACTCAGTGTTTAAAAAAAATCACATAACAATGAAAAATGAGGAAAAACTGATGTGCAAATTGTTAAGAGCCATTTATATACATACTATTAGCAAAGGATTACATGCATCGATGAATCAGCTGTTTTAATCAGATGAAAATACTTTTGAGCACAGTTCCAGTGTGATGAATATGCTAGAGTTGTAGATCACCAGGAAGAAGATTAATATTCTGTGTATAATTATACACATTTCTTCTCAATTCTTTTTTTGAAGACAGCAAAGAGGATTTAAAGCAACAGTCCTTCACTTCACATGAGCACAAAGAAAATGTATGGGGAAGCATGCAATTGCCTGCCCCCCAACTGCCAGAAGTTGCCTGGAAAACAAATTTCTCTTAGTTTCTTGTCTACTCCCATCATTCTCCCCTGAGTCTGCTCTCATGGGCCCATTCAACATTGTTCCATCTTTTTTTAGGAACAGAGAGGTTCTTGGCCATGGCTGTGAAGCACTGTGTAGTTACTCCATGCTGTCCCTGGCATGAGATGTCTTACTGTAGCTATGTGGTGACTCTTGACATTGGAGGTTTCTATGAGTCCAGCCCTAATAGGGCCTGCACAGGATGAATAGGTTGAATATTTTATTTCCAGCTGTTTTGAGAGTATGCCTGTATTCAAGTCTTTGATGCTTTCATCCTTCATCAGTGGGTGATGCTGTACCTTCTTGTACATAACTACAAGATGTGACACATCTTTAGCCTTGCTTGAGGCATGTCTCAGCGTTTTACCTGGCTGGCCTGCACACTAGCTTGCCAGAACAGGCAGTGATCTCTGCACAGATGTAACTGTTTTAAATGAGTAGTCTCTTCCATCCAATTTCCATTTGAAAAGAAGCAGATGAGCCTCCTACTGGGATGAGAAGCTGCGTGTCCCTATCTCAGCCATTTACACTATTAAGATGAAACATTTGTGCTGTGTTGTTTTGTGTATTGAGGTAGAGTCACTCTGAGGTGGAAGGTGAACTGCAGTTTGGGCCAAACTTGTGGTTTCTTAGGACAGCATGAAGTCGGGCTTCCATGTACCACTGAGCTGTCTGAAGGCTGGGTGCTCTGAGATTCTCTACTTGCTATCAGTTGAAGAGCTCAAAGTGCACCCTGATAGCGATTAGGCATTGTAGATGGTGGTAAGGACATTCCTGGGTATGTGATAACATAGGTGTAGTTGTTTCTGCATCTGTGTGTCGATGGTCATTAATTTGCATTTATTGACAGCTTGATACCATCACAAATCTACAACATAGCAATCTCAGTAATATAAGTACAGCAGCCAGCCCTATTTCAAAGAACTAATTTGATGGCTCATCCTAAATATCAATTAGCAAGATGAGGTCTTTAGTGATGATTTTTTAAGCATTACTGTTAATTTTCTTGCTGGATTTTTTTATAGCTGTCATCTGTTGCTATCAGACAGTGCTAATGTGATACACAGTAGTGCTCTTTGTAGGAGCAAAATGAGAAAAACATTTTTGTATTGCACACTGATAGCTACTAATTACCTTTGCTGGGGAGAACTCTATTCTTTGTTTAAGAAGTATTTAAATTCATAAACTGGCAGAAAATAATGTAAGGTAAAATGATTTCAATTTTATTTCAAACTCTACAATTTCTAATAAAATATCTGACTTTTATTGGAGCTGTACAGGTCACCAGACTGCAGCTCTTTGCCACAGTGCATCCATGCCAGTCATCTAGATGAGAAACTCTTCCAGAGGGCTACCCAACTCCTCCTGACATTAGAGTTACAACAGGAATGGGGTGCACATTGGTTCCCAGTTCAGGAGTGCTCTTTTCTTGCTGTTTGCTGAAGAATATAAATAGTCTAGATCCCTGCTGCAAATGTAGTGGGGGATCAAGATAGCTCAGCCACAAAGCGTTCCTCCTGATGGCAGCATTTTTTTGGAAGGGAAAATTGATCCAAGCTGACAGCTGTGCTGGAATGGCTAGACTGCAGCTAAGTCATTTAAGGCCAGTTTGGGTATCTCACCCACCATAGCATCCCCTATGCAAGGAAGGCTCACTTCTTCTAAACAGTAATTGTGCCATTGTGTCATTGCAGGACATTAGGACAATTTGGTTCAGAAGTTATTAAAAATAAAGACAGGTACAAATAAAGGAACATACTGTATAAACATGGAGAGGGTCTTTTTGCTCTTGCAGTCCAACAGGGCTATAAAATGGCCCTAAAAACAACATCCAAAATCACTTTATAGATCCCAAAACTTCTACAAAAGCCAAGAGACAGGATAAGATGCAGCTCTTAGTGGGTCTCTCAAAGAGCACAGAGGGACCCTGTCCTGCACTGCAGCAATGCCCACAGAGGAGCTTAGCCAGCTCTTTGGAGGCCAGCTCATCAGGCAGTCACAACCTGGAATGCAGGTCATAAGCATCTACAGATATTCAAATGTAGCCATCAGTGCCCAGAAGTGGCAGCAACTGAATGCTCACAGGTATTCAGCATTAAGTGAATTGATAGTTTCACTTTACTTTTTGCTGGTAATGGTCTACTTTATAGAAAATACACCTGCATGTGGCACTCTAGTTAGTACTTCCAGCAGTGCAAAAATGGAGTGCCTCTGGAGAGTGAGCTGCCCAGGATCACTATAATAAACCTGTGGCTCAGGAATGTCTGCACAGCCTCTGTCCCTAGTTACCTGTAGTTTGGGCAAAGGGGTTAGCATGCTTTGTTATTATCACTAGTTTAATTATCAGAACTAATAAAAACTTTTTTTTTATTAGTTAGGGATTTTTTTTTCACTGCCTTCCTCCAGTACATTTATATCTGCTGTCTGCAGCAATGACTGTGCCAGGCCTTTGCTTTACTGCTAAGCCTAAAGAAAGTTCTAGGTAGAGAGATAGAAAGCTCTGTCATTCATTACCCTAGAGAGGAATTTAATAAGAGGGGACAAATAAGAACATGTAAGATAGTGAGAGGCAGTGAAGATTGAGGAAAAATTTCTGTTCTCTGAGGCCATTTTTTATCAACAAGATCTGAGGATACTTCTCTATCTCCTGATCTAGGTATGGGATGTCCCTGAGGTGGAGACACACCATCTTTGTCTGTCCTCTTCTCTATGTTGATCTCCATGGAAAGGGAAGTTTTATGTAAAAACCAACAGTGCTGGTAGCATACTCTAATCATGTTCTATGCAGACAACAAAGGTGCAGGATCCTGATGCTTTTAATTTTTTTATACCTATAAAAAAAGGAAGAGAAAAACCACCAGCACCAGCTTATCTATTCACATTTTTTCTCTTGCATCAGATTTTGCCTCAAAAACAAGTGTGATGGCATGGAATAATTTTATTTTAAAACTGGGGTTGTCTGTTTCTTACCATCAGCTGATGAGGGCAGAAGAGGCAGTAGCTATTACATTGTTTAATGCTTGTCTGAGCATATATGGTGTTTTTCTAGCACTTCTATATAATGCCTAAGCTTAAATAGGAGAGTTGGAAAGCATCTCCTATCAAAATGAACTTGTAGGCAAAGACACCTTTCCAGAACCTGAGAAGTGCATTTGTCAACTTGCTGACACCAAAGAGGGATGTTCAGCTCTGGTAGCTGACCTGGTCAAGTGAGCAACCTCACTTCTAGACAGCTTGGTTGTATGAAACAGCAATTAAGTGTTTAATTCTCTCTGAGGGTTTTAAGAGTAAGCAGTTTCCTTCTGAACTGACAGATCAGAAATCATTGGCTAAACAACAAAGAACAGGGTCATTCTGTACTGGCTAGTTAGGGCATTTCTCTCTTACCATCTGTTATGAAGCCCATTTTGAGATGAGTTTAGCCCAAAAGGTACTTTAAAGCTTGGCACTGCACTAGCCACATATTTTGTGGCTTTAGCTTCTAAGCCAAAATCTTCCTTTTTCATTGCCTAAATATGTTTAGTGCGTCTAAAAATCAGGTCACGTACTAACTTCTTATATATGAATATGGCATCTGCAGCCTTTACTAACAACAAGTTTCTATTTTCTTCCGTCTCATTGATAAAGATATTGAATAGCACTGAACTAAGAATAGATCTATGTGGAACCCCATTATATAATGATGCCCTCTGTGCAATTACTTTTTGGCTGTATCAGCCTTTTCACACCAGTGAAAATTTGCTACACAAATTTTATGTAGTGTCACATTTAACCAGAAGGTCAGAGTACAAGGTAAAATAGCTCAGTTATACTGAGAGTGACTTCCTTTAGCAATAGAACTTTTCATTTCATCTAAGGATGTAATCAGTTCTATCACTAATTTTCCATGAAAACTCATTCACTGAAATGGATTATGCTACTGTCTTTGTAACTTTACTGGTGAGATCCCATTCTATTCCATATCCCAGTATTTTGTCTGGAATGAATATAAGATCACTAGAGTTTTACTTACTTTGGTAAAGTGTGGGCATTTTTGATAAATGATAATGTGTTTCCAGATCACTGAAAGTTTGAGAGCATTACAGTATTTTAAAAAGATTGTTCCATGAAGAGTAGAAATAATTAAATACTCTTTTCTCTGGAGTTATATCTTCCACCCACTCCCTGGTGTCATCCTAACTCTCTCCACATCCTCTAAATCTTTCCCAATACAGTAGTGCCATGTCATTCCATCTGTGTTTCTACCTCTCCTCCATCACATCACCTAGCTGTGCACTCCTTCCAGTGTCTTTGATTTCTGATATAGTCATCCTTCTC
Organism: Aegithalos caudatus; assembly: GCA_013389925.1. Classification (NCBI taxonomy): domain Eukaryota; kingdom Metazoa; phylum Chordata; class Aves; order Passeriformes; family Aegithalidae; genus Aegithalos; species Aegithalos caudatus. The sequence goes on from WEIU01022222.1 coordinate 8,558, forward strand.
CCCAGCTCCCTTCCATCTCCAGTACATGTCCAGTACAACAAAAGCTCCATGTACTCCATGCTCTCTGTATCCTTCTTTCCATGTTCTCTACCTCTGTCTTTTATCCTGCCAACTGGGGAAAAGCCAGCACATCTGGCACAGACATGCTGGCTGGCTGGCTAGTACATGTGTGATCACTGAATAAGCTGGCTGCTCCTGAGTGTAAGGGACAATGAATTCTCCTCTGTGCCATGAATAGGCTTTCTGTTCTACCCAGACAGTATTTTATTTTAATTAAATGTGGAGGAAATTAATTCTCTTTGCCAGTTCTGTGCCTCTGCTGAATGTTACATCAACTAACCCAAAGGGTGAAAATTATTTGGGCATGGTGGAAAATGTGGGGATGAAAAGGAGAATTAATGGCCAAATGAAGGGCCAGCCACACAAACTGCATTATTTCTTAAGCCACACACATAAGTCAACCTTAGAATGCCTCTTTGATCAATTGCTTTAAAACCTGGAGTTAATATTATGCCATTCTTCAGATCTGAACATTATTTAATGTTGGTGTTTACTGTAAACATTCCTTATCACTGGGAGAAGAGGAGCTATTTTTTTAGCACTTAGATATCACTCAGTTTCTTTTCAGTTGCCAAACAGAAGAATTTATATCATGCATTGATATGAATTAATAATATATTTTTACAGTAATGGATCTGATATCAACTTCAAACACAAAAGAGAAAAACATAGCACATATACTTAATAACACAATGCTGAGATTAAGAGGGTTGGTATTAGTTCAGAGGCTTTTGCTTGAGACCTGTAAAAAACACGAGCTATAACTTGTGCTGCCAAAGAATGCTCTTGTTAACTTGACTCATGTGAAACCCCTTCAGTTTGCCAGTATTGTGCCCTGAACTGCCCCAGACTAGGAAAGTGCACTTCACTTAATATACATATAAAAATACTAAACAACATAAATTCTTCAGCAAGAGCTTGAAGCAGTATCTCTGCTACAATCGTATATCACATTAACATTTGATGTTATTACTGCTTTGCAGGTGCAACAATCCTTGGTCCTTGCCCCTGTGGGAGAGCGGCGGTTGACTTCTATTTCTTTTTTTAACTGTTTACATTTTTACTTCAATCATAGTTTGTCTTATCTCTCCCTCTGCAGGAGGGCAATCATCAGTGAGATTTGCCGCGAATACATTGTGGCTGATGTATCTAATGGAACCTGCACTTATAGCCAGACCTGTCAATAACCCTAGCACCATTACAGTAGATAGCTTTTCACAAGATTGGCTTCTTCTTGCAAAGATTATTCAGTACCATAGGCGCAAACAACAGCAGCCATTATTGCCCTTTATTTCCCACCTCTCCTTTTCTTAGACTAGCACATCTCTTTATTATTATTTGACAGCAATGAAGAATAGCCCAATCTTTGCCATCATTTGGTAACAACAATTCTTGGCACTTTTCATGTTCAAAGGGCTTTGCAGTCATTATCTAATTAATCTTCACAACAGCTCTATGAGACTGGTAAGAAAGGTTTAGCCTCATTTTATAGATGGGTAACTGAAGCTGTGAGTTTAGCCGCTTGATTTTCAAAGGTGCTGTGCATTCTTGGCTCCCTTGAAGTTAATGAGAGTGCAAAGGGAGCAACACCTCTGGAAATAAAAGAGCCTGTGCAAGCTTGCAGAGGAGGTTAATACTAGCATGCAGTGGGCATTCCTTGGTCCCAGACCTGTGCCCAGGCTGGTGGGCCAGGACTTCCTCAAATCTGTGTTGTTACTAACAATCTGGCCATTAGACATTGGCTATTGAAAGCCAGTTTTGCATTTAGATGTTTCAGTGTTATAGGGGAATATTTCAGAAACTCTGCACTTTAAGCTTCACCCCTGTGGTATTTTATCTGTCCTCACTCTAGACAAAAATACCTTTAATCTGTCAAAGGTGTTGCTATGCAATGCATGCACTAGGTTTCACATACGTTGATTCACTTGTAGTTTTATGACTACATTTTACAGAAATTGCACTTATTTTGAAATACTCCCTAAGTACTAAGGAACATAGACAGAATGCATTCCCTAATGCTTCCCTAATTCATGGAGGTGGCTGCTTTACCAGTCACTGTCAGATCCTTAATCAGCAGAGTTGTAAAGCTTGTAGATATTCAGCAAAAGTGCTTAATAAAAATCATTTAATTCTAAATTACAAGAGTGCACTTAACCCTAAAGATATTAAAACTGATTGTTTGACGCACTGCACTGAGTGGTAGAAATTTAAAAATAAAAGCTTTCCTTACTTGCATCAAAGTGAATAAATCATCTAGCCTTCATATCTTAGTATCATGATACTATGCTGTAATAAAATAATCAATTTTAGAGCTTTAAACTGTAAATATAAAGTACTTCAACTTGACTGGTGACAATAGGAGAAACTGGGTTTTGAAGAAAAGAGCAAGCATTATGGCTTACATTCCTGTTACATGGTTCTTGAAGGCCATCTGTCTCTGTGTACTTTCTGCGATGGATTTATAAATCTGTTTTATAGTCTAGCTGGTGGTACCACATAGTGGAGTGCTGTAGTGGCTGTTAGATACTTCTGGTGATTAATTACAGAACATCTACATCTCCCCATTGTAAAATGCACCATAAACCATTTATATCCACCCCTACAGCCATGGATCAGTCCCAGCAGACACATTCACGGCCGTGTACACGTACATGCTCGCACACTCATGCACCACATGTGCACACAACCTCCTTCCCTCCACTGACATGGTCACCAAAGTTCAGATTTTGGGTGAGCAGAAATATTGGAATTTATTTACATAATATGAAAAATAATAACTAAGCATATTTAGGTCTCATGTCAATTTTTTAAATTAAAATTATTTTGCAGTTTGGTTGTTGTTGAAATGTAGCATTTCCGAAAAACATTAGTAGCAGCAATTCTTTTGAAGAAATGGAAAGCTTTACTTTTTGGGGGGCAGTTAGTAATAAAATTCTTTCTTTTTACCCAAACTCAACCAATGTTAGTATTCTATTGTCAGAAAAGAGAGGAAATAAAGGTGATGGATGTGTCTGTATTTTAATAAAATGCAAAAACTTATGAAAAAGTATTAATTTTTAGAGCAACACAAACCTTTCAAGTTCCATCACTTTTCCCATTGGAACAAAAATATTCTTCCTTCAATATCTATTAAGAAGATGAAGAAATATTTTAAAATATTCTTCTCCTAGTTCTTTGTGTGTTGTCTGTCTTCCTGGAACCAGAGGCAGGACTTGGCTAAGATTAGTGCTGAGCAGCAGGACTCACCTGGGTGTCAGACTCTATTACAGTTATGTATTTCTCTCACTGTTGGTATTGTTTACATTCAATCTTTGTCATTTCCTGCTTTATAGACAGATGCTTCCAGATATATTTTTGACAACCTTAATAAGGCTTTCATGGATTATAGAGTGTTTTATTTGCCTAATTTGGAGGATGTGGGAATGTGCAGGTTTTATTTTCACGGAAGTCCTCCAGAATTATGATATGAAATCTATCAGTTCACAGTACTTATATTGCTTATAGTTATTAAAAGAGGTTTAATTCCATTTTATGATGTGAAAAATCTCCCATAATTATAAAATTATTTGTCTAAAACCTTTTATGTGCTCTTGTTGTTTGGATTTTCCTTATTCCAAAATAGAATTTAAAATCTTTGGAACAAAGTCAAGGAATCATATGCCTTTTATTTATTTTTTTTCTTGTAATCTTTTCTGATTAATTTGTACAGTATGTTTGATTGCTTAATTGTTTAATTTTTCCTTCCATAAACAAGATTAATTGCAATTCACTAGCCTGAATAAATATATACCCATTATAGTAAATAAGCAAGTACTGACATTCTACTTCTGAGCTGTAATGAAAACTTAAGAGAGATAGAAATGGATGCACTGCAGTCCTCTAACTGTGCCTGACATCTCATTACACACCATCAGAATAAAAATTGAAGATTATGAAAATATTATTGCATAGGTTTACACCCAGGTGAGGTAAGAAGGAGATGAAGGGAGGCACTGTTTTAGAGGCCTGCATCTTCTCTCCCATCATTCCTGGTTCTGCTGGGATAACTCCTCTTTCTTGCTGGTTTGAAAGAGAGTAATAGGATCTCACCACCCTTTAAAGTAAGAAGAATTCCTACTACATTTAAAGGTCATTCAGCTTCAAAGAAGCCACGGTCAGGGTTCAGGAAGGTGCCTGGATTTGTGGATTTTCCATCCTACACTTAAAGCCTCATTCTCATGGTACTGTTATACTTCACATAACGGGTTTGACTTGATCCATGTAGTGCACACTTGAAAGATAATGGCTTAAATATGATACATCAAGAGGGATGATACAAGAAAAAATATTAAACCCACCATTGATAAGTCCCATTCTAAGAAATTTGCCATATAGTAATTATCTGATTTTAAAAATGTTCATTTGTTTTCATTAACTTGTTTGAAATATTTCCATCCCCCTGACTCCCAAACAACAGATTGGATTAATCAATCAAAGTTTCCACAGAGCTGGTTGATTCTGAACTCCTTTATTTACCCATTTCACACAAAATTTAATATAGACGTAACTTGTTCTATCTAGGATAAGCATTGTGAGCACAAAATGCAATTATTTAAATGGCAGTTGAAATATTTTGACAAAATTTGACTGTTCTGACTCTGCTTTTTTTTTTTTTTTT
>WEIU01022222.1:20320-52476 GCA_013389925.1 Aegithalos caudatus
GTGAAAGGGGAAGTATTGCAGCGAGCGACATATGAGCATTGAGCAGAACAATGCAGTGAGTAAGCAGCTGAACCTTGAAGGGAATCTCCATTGAAGTAAAACACAAAAGGAGAGGCTAATTCAATTAGCAACTGATGCTTGTTGCTTGAACAAACTTCACTGATTTTTGAAAAAAAAAACAGGAAATACACAGTCAATGGACACGTTGGCAAAAATGGACACAAGTAATTATCTTGAGGTTTTTCACATTTTCTTAGACCTCAGTAGGCTTCCCAGGTAATATTTTGGTTTTTATCTCTTTCTCTCTCATCTTGTGCATTTTCTTCCACAGCTGAAAATGATCTAATATGGCTAAGCCTCTGGAAATATTTTCACACCATCCTACTATCCTATATATTTCAAGTACCTGCCTGTACAATCTTTCCTCTAGACCTGCTGCCCTCAAAGCCTTGAGTTACATACGGATTTATCCATGCTATTTCATTCCTATTGCTGTTTCATTCCATTTCAAAAAAAGATGTAAACACTCATTAAGCAGAGGTGTGCCAGGCAACTTGTTGGAACATGCTATTAAACAGACTAGGGAAATGAAGAACTTAAAATCACATAAATGTCTAGGTCTCCAAGAACCAGCCTACCCAGACCAAAGCAGCCTGAACAGTGAAGACACTGATTTAAATGTTGTACAAGAGCAATTCCATTGTTTCCTATCAAAACTTTATTATGAGGCAGTCAATCAATCCTTATGGTCACTTTAAGTGGAAATGCGAAGGAAATAACTCAAACATCAGATCATTAGTTTTGATTATTTTCATCATTAATATAAAAATCCTGTCAGCGTAAGGCAGAATACTTTAAATATAGTTAATGTGATCTGATTTTTTACAAGGTTATTAAGATTTTTAAAAAAAGCAAAAAACAGCACACAAAATTTATCCTAATTTCTATGCAAATATATGATTTCATCCTTTTAAGAACATTCATAGCTGTAGCACAAACCCAGTTCCCTTCAGCTTAGCAATAAAAACTATATAACTTAGCTCATATCAAAGTTTACCGTGTGACTTTAAAGCAGCTGTTAACTTTAATATGATAAATGAAATCATTACTGAATATGGCTTCACAAGGCTTTTTTTTTTTTAATGTTTAAACCATTCTTGTCTGTACCCCCTTGTCATTAACTGGTAAATCAGTAATTTATTTCCTATTAGAATTTATATAGTTTGCAGCAATTAAGAAGAAAAGCATAATTGCTGACAAACCCAGGGCACTATTTAAATCACTTCCTTGTTGACAACATATTTCTCCTTCCTAAAACTGAATGTCACTGAAATCTGATTTGAACAGAACCCTTGTGGACTCATCATTCAAATGTACTGCACCTGTCACCTGTGTGCTAGCATTCTGCTAAGGATCAATTTACATAACCTCATTTAATGGTTCATAAATCATACCCATTAAGCCCAGCTAACAGGAACCAAGGGTTCTAATTTATGCTGCCTTTCATAGCAGAAAATTGGGAGGCTGGAGCCTGTGGATAAAGAACCCAGGTCTTGCCTTTGATTGTTGATTGTGATGGTAAATGTATGGATGATGAGAACAGATTTTCACTTTATTGATTTCCTGCCAAAGCACAGCATGCTTTATTGTGAAAGGGGGCCTTTTGGCAGCAGTGCTAAAAGTGGCAGTTGTTTAGGAGCCCTTTGCCAAGATGACATCTAAGACAATACTGAGTGGTAAATACTAAAATAATATCAAGCTAAAATGTTAATTTTTAAAAAGAAACATCCCCAAAGGTTCATAAAATCAATGACGTTTTCTACCCCAGAACACCTTGCTAATAAACATGAAGCCAGGTGATTACTGTGGGGTATTAATTTTTCTAAAATCTATTTTTCTTAAATTCTGTATTCTATTATAAATTATTCATGGTATTTCAGTCAAAGTAATGCAGATGTTTGAAGCCCGCTACAGAGTGACAGTTCAGCCAGAGTTGTGTGCTGGGCCTGTCTTGGGCTTTGTACTCTGATCCTCCCTTTGATTAAATACCTGGAAATAGCTTTTTCTGTCATTTGATTTTCCATTTTTAAGTTCTATTATTTAGTGGGTGGCTGAGTGCCGTATTGAGTGTATTGCCAAATGGAATATGCATATGCATGGGCATACAGCAGTCTTGCCACATGAGTTTAGGCAGGGTCTCAAAATACCAAAAATAGTCTTGGTATTACTTCCCAGAATGAAACAAACTCTGTTGGTTCCCCTTGCCTCACTCAAAATTGACCCCTTCATTTCAGCTTGCTCTATAATTTTCTCCTTACAAGCATAAAATCCTAATTTTTTTTTTAATCTTCTCTTAGACTGATTCTCAACAACTGGGAATTTAACCCCCCATTATTGCAGATGGACAAATAACTTTGCTGGCCTAAGAGTACAGTCTGTGTCTTCTGCCAGCCATCATACTAATTCAATAAAGACAAGCAACATGATAGGTTTCTTCTGCATTTCTAGCTACACTTCAGCAATTAAGATCTTTGTCTTGGAAGATGATGGTCATGATCTGGGGAAATACTGAGGTTACTGAATAGTCTTGATGTAAAAATCTTGCTCAGAAAAAATTCACAACCCAGTGCTTGGGGCATTAGCAGAATGAGAAACTTGCTGCTGAGGTCCACCATAAATTCCTCTAGTGACTTCACCAGAACTCTGTTCACAAAATGCACTTAATTTCAGTGAATTCCTAGAATAAAATACATACCTAGCCAACAGAGGAGGTGTTAAAGCCCAGCTACCTGCTTCCCTCCACCACTTGTGTTTCCCTGTAAACTGAGCCAAAGAATTGCATCACATCTTTTTATATGCTGCTTTCATCTGGTGGCCATCCATCACAGCTCTGTAGCACAGAGTGACATCACCAAGCCCAGAACAAGTTTTGGCTTTCTGATACTACGAGATGGACTTCGAAGACCTCAGCTTGGAAAGAACATAAACAAAAAATCTCCCATAATGTATCAAAATCCTCTACCTATTCCTCTGTGTTATGAAAGGCACTGTATTCTTTCCTGCCTGTCTTTGTGCAGCCCTTAGTCTATTAAGTGTGCTCTGTGAGATCTATATGAATGGAATCCAGGCATGACAGACAGGGGAACACTTTGTAGATCCTGATAAATCTTAGGATAACAGGGTGGTTTGCCTCTATCAAGACGGATAAACTGGCCACCCAGCACTTATAAATCTAGGAAAATATAAAACCATGTGTTTATTAGGAACACATTCATGGACAAAACAAGAATTTTGAGGATTTTAATCCTGGGGTTTGAGGGACTCATAGTTGTCCTTTTGTAGAGTTAGATTGTCAAGCTTCAAGAGTTAGTTTTGGTTATTGCTGCTGGGGTAGTTTTGCACCAGTGTGAGCATCACCAGTGTGAGCTCCCTGCCTCACCACCCTTCTGCAGATAACTAACCCAGTCTCAGTAATGGCAAAAAGAATATGTGACTGTACTGCAGCCATTCTAATTTGGCTATTAACTTTATGGCTGTCAAAATTTGCACTGAGGCAGAAATAGGAAATGCAGCAGCAGGGAAATGAGCAAACCTCTTTTCCTGCAATGGTGGCAGCAACCTCTGGAAAAGCAAAAGGAAGAACATATGGAACAAGAAATGTCTTAAACTAACATAGTTGTTTACTGTTGCGTGCAGAAGTGGATCACTCAGCCTCAGTCTCAATTTCCATTTACAAAATGTGGAGAGAGTGCTGGATACATTCAAATGGACAGGAGCAATTAAGTCCATATTAATATCCTGGATTTCTTCTCTCAGTAGCAACATATATTTAAGTGTTTTGCTATATGAATGTTAATTGATTTGTAGATTGGAGTCCTACATTGGTTTCTTTGTCTCACAAAATCTAATATAATATTTTAGAAATGGAAACTGTTGAGTATCCTCTGCTAATTCTAATGCACCTGAGTCCTGGGCTCAAACATCCCTACTGTTCAAGTCTCTGGCCATCACTTAAACAGAAACCAACAATCCTACAGAAAAGATGGAAGGCTCCTTTTAGTAGGTTCATGTCACTCTAGTAATTTTCATTTTTGACATAAATAATATTCAAGCTCAAGATTCCAGAGGTGGAGGGTTTTAAACTTGAATTCAGCTCTACTAAAATAATAAATTTGGCTGCAGGAATTCTGTTATTGAATTTCAAGGTCCAATGATTAAAAAAAAAAAACCAACAAAAAACAAAACAAAAAAGCAACACAAGCACAAAACCACAGTCCATAGAATATCATTCTGGTTGTTAGTTACATAAGCATTATTTATTCTTCAGGTACAGGATTGAGCTGAAGCTCAGTTAAGGAATCAGGTACTGGGGAATGTCACTGGCAAATTTTACTAATCTGTTTTCAAGTGTAACCACACATAGATGTTCCTTAGCCTTGCTGACAAAGGTTACTGCTGTTGTAACACTGAAGCAGAGAGATCCTGTGCTTACATCTTAAGTTCATTGTCTGAAATGCTATCTTTGTCCTCCTTTCCTGTTGGCGGTGGTAAGCCCAAACAGAGTGATGGAGATGACACCTCAGGAGCTGAGATTGTCACAGACATGGTGTTTGGCACTCACAGTTATTGTTTTCACTTTATTTATGTGAATGAAAAAACTGTTGTTTTGATAAGAACTAAAGCAGGCCAAGACTATTCTAATATCTGAAGAACATTTTTTCCCAGGTGCTGCCCCTTCAAAGCTTGTGCTCATAGCTTGTGCACTGCAAGTGGCCCACTGACATCACTAGGCCAGATCCACAGCCGGCATGAACTCCATTCCAATCAACACAACTCCCATGACTTGCAATGGATTATGATCTTAATGAGTGGAGCTAAGCTGATGAGAGACCGTAGTCACTATTTAGATCACATTTCTCCTTTTGACTTCAAGGTGGGCAAGGCCTCACACTACAGCATTCCCATGTAAGTGTCAGTGACATTAATGGATATACACCATGGTGTATAACACTGCCCAAGGGCACAGAAATTATGTGGTCTGAATGCCCAGGGTTCACTGCACTGTGGAAACTGCCCATGTGCATATAGACCTGTTTCAATCAGTTCCTAGCAACACTACTCAGCCTTTATTAAAACAAAGTGAATTTAATGGAGCCACTGAACTGTATCATTCTGAGCTACTATATCTCTTCCTTTCCTTTCCTTGTCACAAAGGCATGCCTGAGTTTTAAAACTGCTCCATTTTGATCAAAGTCCAATGCTGCTATGTGGCAGTATAGTAAAGGAAAATAAAAATGCAGTGAAGGGAAGAGAGATAGCAAGGTGGGAATGCAGGCAGATATCCAGGATATTTAGGTGACAGAGATGTTGACATTAGACAGATAACACTCCTCTAGTGGGTCTTGCCATTGTCCAAGGCAGGGCTGTCCAATGTGCTCATAAATCTGCCATTGAAAGGTTCACATCCTCAGACTGGCATGTTATATGTTACAGAAATTACTAATAGTTCAATTTGACACCTTTAGTTTTACCCATTGACTTGTGATTACTGCTAGTGACAGGAGCCAACATAGGCTGTCAGAAGTTAATCTTTATCAATAAAAATTAGGTATATTTTCATTGAAATTTATACATTATCCAAGTACAAATCTGATATAAATGGAATAAGGAAATTTTATGGCACTATGTATCTAAAATAAAGTGAAAAATCCAGTTTCTAACATATTCTTTGTTTTATACAGATGTTAAATAAAACAGACTATGCAATATTTTTGAAAATCTGGATCAGATCTAATATGATCTTACTTAAATTTGATCACACTACAATTCTGTCTCTTAAAAGTAAAAATCATTGCACTTGCAAAACTGTGGCCAAGTTCCAGCTGTGGCCCGTTCAGCCTTGATCCTATTGATAGAGTTTTTCAATTCTTACTGAAATATGTCCCAAGATTATTCCCAAACTCCAAAAAGTCTTAACATAAAATTCCAGACCAAAAAAATTAGAAACGTCCTGTAAGTGCTCTGGTCTTTTCCACTCCACAGGACAACTCTGTGCAGCTACTGAAAATGGGTTAAAGAAGTTCTTCAATATTTAGTTCTTTTTAAATGGTGGATTGAAAATAATACCAAAAAAAAAAAAAAAAAAAAAAAAAAAAAAAAAAAAAAAGCAAATATTGATTCAACTGTATGGATTAAAAGTGAAAGAAATTGACTTTTTGAGGTCACGGAAGTCCAAATAATATGAGGGACTTCTAGCTTTTTTTCTAAAGGTGAAAAAGGTTTGTGTAATTGCTCTGCCTCTCCTTCTGCTGCTCCCCACTCCCCTTAGTAATTCCTCAATATGTAGTCTAATTTCAATGAAATTATACAGAAAGGTTGGAATTCTTAGAAGAGTGATTTCAGATTCAAGCTGAGTAGGAGATACATGAAAGCAGGCAGCTGAGCAGGGGTGCAAAATAAGTGTCCTCATTGCCAGTAAGATCGTGGGACGACATCAGCCATCAAGCCACAAGACATCAAGGCTAACACAGGAGAGAGACCATAGAACCAGGTTCCCTAATTCTGACATTCACAGAACTATTTTTCTCTGAGGCTTTTACATTCAAATCCAATAATTTATCTACAAACTAAGAGATCTGCTGACTTCATTTTAAAAGAAATTCAAGGGGCTTTTTGCTAGTATCTTATCTCTCCTTTTGGAAGCTTTTCTGGTCTCCCAATTATAGTGTCTAAATGAATAAATAACTGAATGCAGCTATTTGTATGATTACCAAAACCATGCTGATGGAGCTAGTATGCAAATTCTGTTCCAATAAAAGTAGGTTATGCCTTTTGTATGAAAAAGAAAGATGCAGTTTGATGAATTTCAGCAGTGGGTAACTCTCTTTTGAAATAAAATTCCGAACAATTCTGAGGTACCTGGGAGGGGAACTGCATATTCATTTTCACAATAAATATAGGCTGGGTGCAAGAAGCTGTGGTGTTAGCTGCATTTCAAAATAGCTTCACTTAATAAACACATGTGCCACTGTAAACATAAATCCTATAGAATGTACTTAGATATTCTTTACTGATCCATCTCTGCAATTGCTACTGCAACTGATTGGTCTTACACAAGATAAACTGTGAAAAGAAATTAAATGTCCAGCTCTCCGAGACAATAACTATCTGCAGTTCTTGTTGACTTCTCTTTCAGAAATATTCTTTAGAAATTCAGTTGAAAATCTGTAAGAATCCCCTGTTATCTTCTTCCCTAAAGACAAGAAAAATAAAGAAAAAGAGATGGTAGGTTTGTCTCAATAATATCAGTAGTTTTATCATGCACCTGGCATCTTTGGATGGATTTGAAACACTTTTGATGTGACCTACAAGATCAATAATGATTACAGTGGGTGTTAGTGATGGAGCTTCCTCTCTGTATGTTCTTGTCTTAGCAAATCAAAATTTTAGCATTATTTCAGTGTATTTTTCTTTAATTCTATTTGATTTGTATAATATGAAGGCAGGGATTGGATTTTTGGTTGTTGGGACTTTTTAGAATTTAAAGGATTTTAATTTAGGTAATTCAGTTGTCACAGTGAAGAAAAAGCTCAGGCTGTCATGGGTCCTATCCATTCATGGTGGAACTGCAGGAGACAACAGAATTACACCAATGATGAATTTTGCTCATTGTGTTTCTTCCACTTAATTTTAATCAACCCTTTGTGAACCTCTTACATTTCAATGACATTATATGAAACAACTCAATGTGATACAATTCTTTTGTTGAAATTGCATTGATTCCTCTGGAGATGCAGATATCAACACAAGTCTGTAAGATCTCATCTTCTTTAAGGTTACTAAAATAATTGCATTTTAGTTAATGCTTTTAGGCTTTTATGTAATAAAATATCTAAATGAATTTGTATGTTTAACTTGGAATTGATTTGTATGAGTTGTGTTACATTGTTGCTCTGTTTGTACTACCGTCAATAAGACCTGAGTCAAAGCTTTTCTTTTCCCAATATGAACGACTGTATTTCTGAAATAAAGTATGATTATCTAGATTCCAGATCATTATTATATAAAATTCTGACAATTTATTTTTATATGTTTGACATATTAGGGTTTTTTTAGTTATTTGGATGTAATTTTAAAGTGAATTGAGAATACTGAAAAATAATGCACTTATCTCTAGGGACAAACCTTACACTTTTAAAGACATTAGAAAACTCATATTGAAAGTTTAGTTGGTAATAGATGCTTAGCAGCAATGTATGAATGGGATTACTGAAATTATTATCCCCTGGGGTTGGAAAGAAGTCCTTTTGTCCCTGCCAGCTTCTGAGGCAGAAAAAAATATACTGCCGTTCTTCCAGCTGATGATGTCAAAGCACTCTGCAAATATCAGTGCTCAAATTAACAGTTAGAGCAATTTTCCAGATATAAATCCAAGGTTATTTCTCATTTTTTCCTCCTTTCTTTCAAGCACAGGCATGCCAATACCCAAACCAAGAGACTGCCTATATCATTTCTGTGTTGCTACAATGTCCTGTTTACAGGGTGCATTCCACAACAGGTCAGTAGTTAAAACACGTCTTTAAAACGCAGCATTAGTGAGATTACTTCTGCTTGTTCTGCGTTCCTTTTTTTTATCTTCCTAACTTCATTTCCATACTTGAGCAATTACCAAAAAGTGCGTGTTGAAAATGTGGTTTCTTCTAGACCAGACCACTTAAGTGTATTTCATTTTTGAGTATACTCCAGGGAAGGTTTATAGTTGAGGATCCTGAGCTAAGGGAGACGTTTTCTCTGGCTTACCAACTGGATTCAACAGGTGAGCCAGGAAAGTGCCTCTTCCTCACATTTGCCTCCTTGGGAATTTAAGAAGGGGACTACCATCTGATTCATCCCTGAAAATGCTTTCCTTGGTATCTGAATCTCTCCTGACTATGGAAAGCCCCCATTTCCCTCAAGGATGAAAGTTTACTGATGAGTAGATTGAACCTTGGAATGAGCACTCCAAGAACCTGGAAGTGTCTGGGCTTTTGGTTGCTGCTTTTTAAAGATAAGGGACCACATGCTGCAATATATCAATACCACAACATATATCAATGGCATATTAATAACCTCAGGGATTTCAGTGGAACTATTAAAGTTTAAAAGGAGAGTATTTATAACCATTTGCACAACCAGCAACTCAAAAGCGATTCAAATCTCTTTTTCCCTGTGATTTGAACTCCCCCATGAACTGGACTATTGACTACAGTAATCTTGTCATTATTAAGGCAGGACCTCAGACTGTGAAAGGTCAACAGGAAGTGCTTCTTTTTCAATAAAAAGAATTTGAATTTACATTTTTAAATTGCTTTGGGGGTTGGCTTTGAGTGTGTGTCTGTGTGTAAAATTGACCAGTGTTAGCAATCTCCATAAAGTACTCTCATGCAGTGTTCACTACATTTTCTTCTTCCAAGATACACTTTTCAAAACTTACCTACATTATGGTAATAATAAAATAAATACTATGTTCTTAAAATAACTCTTCAACTGTAAAACAGATAGCAAACCCATTCCTCCTTGCAACAGTGAGCAACAGTGTACTTTCCAGCAACCGCCAAACACTATGAAAATGGTTTCATTTACTTCCAGAATTTGCCAAAAACAGATGATGACTGATACTGGTAATGACTATTTTCTATTCTCTATCCCTAAGTAATTGACCATTAATTATAATATCAATAGGCTGTGGATAAGTAAAGCAGACACATGTTAGGGCTACATTTCATTTGTAACTGTTTTGTATATATCATAAATCTCTAATATTGGGCTATTGTCACACATGATGAATTATTGTAAGCATGTCAGCACATAGTGGAAGTCAAGTACATTCAAATACTACTCAGTCAGAATTGAATTTGGCATGATAGTCTCATAAAAGGGGACTCAATTGAGAGTTTCCACTTGCCTGCTCTAAACTTGTCACTTGTAGGTGCTAAAGAGCTTGTTGTGTTGGTTTAATTAGTCAACAAATCGGTCCTTACTTGATTGCGTGGTCGTATCACATATGTTAACACTTCACTGTTTGATGGAGATATTAACAAGTGACAAGAGTCTCTTGGTCTATGGACTTTAAAGAAGAGAAGCTCTTCTATATTATTTCATTTGGTCCTGCCAATATTTATTAGATCATGCAGGCTGCAGGCTGCCAACAAGAGAGACAACACAAACATTTTTCAGGGTTATGCTCATCTGTATCCCAAAGAAGGGTCACTAAACAATCGATGGTAGAAGAATATAAGTAAGATGAGTGTTTTCTACCAAAGCTTAGAAATCCATTATATGATACAGTTTGCTGCAGACCTCCTTGGAGCTTTTTTCACTTAAAGATAATTTATGACAAGAACAGAGAGGTTCTTGAAAATGCTATAGCAACTGGAGCTGAATGATGCCACTCTGGCACTAGATGCATAGTCACCAGAGGCCAGTAAAAAGGAAGTTTGCATTTGTATGAAGAACTGTATTAGTTAAGCATTCATCAGTGTTGTATAAAATATTCATATTACTTGTTGGTGGAAGATTAAACAAAAAAACTTCAATAATTAAAATGGCTTATTCCCAGGAGTGGGGGGTAGGGAAAAAGTTGGTCCTCTGCAAGTTTGCAAAGGGGCTTGTCTATTCACTTTTTGTATAGCAGCAAACAAAAGAGGAGTGCATACTTTATAGGCTCCACTTGTTTGACCACCATTCTGTTATAGCTTTTATCTGTGCTTTACCAGTAATCAGGTCTCTGAAGCATGGGCTGCAATAAAGAGAAATACATCACATGTAGAAAATCTCCTTAATCATTTTTGATGAGTCTCTTGCTAAAAAAAGCCATTTAAAGCATTGTGATAGGTGCCATAAATGCTATTTTTAATAAATATTGACTGACTGGTCTTGGCAGTATGTGAAAAATTATAAGGAGAGAGCACCTCTGTAACTTTGCTATTATAATTTATTTTATTTCTTTTTTTGGAAAGCTGGTGGACAATTTGAATAATTGCCTTAAGAGGGAAAGAAATAGGATGCATATACATAAAACCTCATTGCTTCCATCTTCATTGAAATGTTGCAACATCCTGGCTTCTTAGTTTTCACTATAATGCCTAGGCTGAACTTTTCCTCCCTTTTAATGCACAGACTGATCCTGAAAAGTCAGGGTCTGCTACCAGACAGCTGTCTTAAATCACCCTGTCTTTTTCACAGTGATTTTAGGTTTTTCATGTAATGTTACAGCTACAGAAGAATCTCCAATACCAAGTTAAAAATTTCACAATATACTTGCTCATAATAACCAATAACAGAACAATGTTTTTTAAAATAATGGTGAAGAAGTTTCTTGCCTTAATTTCTCTATGCATCTTTTACAAAAATGTTAAGTGCATTCAAAAGCCTGAATATACATTTTAAATATATAATTTTGTAAAAACAGGAATAATTTGTTAATACAAATAGGCATAGATTTTGAAAAAGTGTATGTAGATGTGCAATCTTAGGAACAGAAAGTTGTTCTAATATTTTCAACTACATGGAGGATCCTTATTATCACAGATAATTTTTTCATACACCTATGTGTAGACATGCACATTTTTGCGAAAACAGTAAAATTCTTTACTAGTAAGCATATAAAATGTAATGGCTGTTCTAAACTAATTATCATTTGTGCGAGTAGAGGTTTTATCTGTGGTTCTCAGATGTAATCTGCATTACCTTCAGCTGTTTTAATTAGTTTGAAAGTACTGTTTACTTCTTATCCAGGAATCCGGAGTAAATTGCCTTATATTGTTATAATGTTTATTTCAACAATGATGAAGGTGACATGTAGTTATTTAGGGCTTAGATACTCTGAAAACAGAATAAAATATGATCTTGCTTTTGTCTCAGGTAAATATTCTACCTTTTGTAATAGTGCAGTATTTTTTATGGTGGATGGTCATATCCTGTATCTTTGGAAAATGGATTATAAATTTCCAGAACTTTCAAATTACCCCTGCCCTGGGCAAGAGACCACATATTTAAGATATGTTCAAGTAAGAATCTTTGTCCAGATGCCCAAAATCTCTCAGAAAGTTTGTGGTGGTGTCAATCCTTCAAATTTTTGGGGAGCTTCTGTGAAATATCAAGTATCCTTCATTTCTATTGATTGCAGTGAACAGGGGAAAATTAAAAACAAATAAAACTGAATAAATAAGAATACATGTGAAGCCTTTCAAAGTGAGGGTTTGATGTTCTAAACTGGTGACCATTTTGGATTTCTAATGAGCTAATTTACCTTGATGTTTTTGGAGGTATTCTTACCCTGTGTACTAGTTCAAGCTTTTCTTCATTGCTTGTTAATTCAAAATATGCTTTTTTTTATGCTAAAATGATGTTTAATCACTGATCAGTGCCTTATCAGTGCCTTCTCTTCATCCTTTCCTGTTGTTGTTGTTTGTTTGTTTGTTTGTTTGTTTTGCCTTTTTTTTTTTTTTTTTTGGTTTTTTGTTTTGTTTTGTTTTGTTTGTTTGTTTGTTTTTAATCAGATCTGTTTAGTTGATTGTTTTTCCTATGGGTTGTTATTTTGGTTGTGTGGCAGCACTACCCAAATTCCACCTCCTGTATGCAGAGCTGGATGACCCTCCCAGTGCCACCATCAGGGCTGACACTTGTTCTTCCCAAAGCTGATACCAGAGGGTGTCAATGTAAAGCTGGTAGGTCAGTCCAGAGAAACAATGCCCTCCCTGCAGATATGGGGTCCTGCTGTTAGATCCCTCCATAGCTGTCCCTTTTCCAGGTTGAACAAGCCCCAGTGCCACGGCCTCTCCTTACAGAGCAAGTGCTCCAACCCCTCCAACCATTTCTGTGGCACTTGGCTGAACTCCCTCCAGCTGATCATTACCTTTCTTGTTACTGGTGCTCCCTCAGCTGGACAGAGTGTCTAGATGTGGTTTCTGGGGGCAGGGGAGAGGGGAATAATCACTCTCCAGTCTACTGGCTGTGCTTCTATGACTATTGCCTTGGGATGCTCTTCACAGGGTCACACATTGAGGGCTCATGTTCAGCACTGCCCACAAGATCATCAGCTCACCTGGAAAGCAGAGGGACTGCTTCAAGGGACTCTTTCTTCCTGGGGCAGGACTTTGCATATGCCCATGTTGAATTTTGTAATGTTGGCTTCTTATTCCAACCCATCTTGCGTCCTTTCAGGTGGCATCCCAGTCCTCAAATGCATCAAGTAGTCCTCCTGGCTTGGTGTCACCTCACACCTAATGAGAGAGCACTCTACTGTCTGCTTCAGATCATTGATAGAAGTGGTTATCAGGACCAGTCCCATGAGAGATCCCTCTTGTATGCATTTGTAACCAGCCTCCAGAGAGAGCAGGACTTACTAATCACTACCAGCTGATCCTGATCACTCAGTTATTTATTCAACCATTTGTTCAACCATCTAGAGCCTAACATTCCACCTCAGACACAGGAATGTTGGAGGGATTGTCCAAGGTCCTGATAAAGACAAGATAAATGACATCCACTGCACTCCCCTCAAAAACAGATACAGCCATTTCATTATCAAAAGCAATTTGGAAAAGCATGATTTTAACTGCTGACTTTCCAATAACCACTATCTTCCTACATCCATATATTCATTCAAGGAGGAGTCATTCTGTGATTGTCCTGATGACTGAAACAAGGCCTGTACTCTCCCAGATTGCCCTGATTGTATGTTTTGAAGATGGATTCAGCATTTGCCCTTCTCCAGTTATCATGGATATCCCCCTGATCTCTAGGAACTTTCAAAGATGGCAAAGTGGCCTCACTATGATACTGAGTATAATAAAGATTCCAACAGAGATGAGGAACCATGCCCTAAAAGCTTTGAAAAAATATGAACTTTTTTTGCTATTCAATCCCCAATTACATAGTAGGAAATAACAAATAGTTTCAGTGTAGGGAATTAATTCAACAGGACAATTTGGGTGATTGTCATCACCCCGTCAATAGCCTGGAAGAAGCCCTTTCAATAGCCTGAAAACAGCCTTTTATAAAGAGTGGAATTATATGAAAAGTGTTAAAGAGTAAAGTCTCTTTCTGAATGCTCTTTATTCTGTCTCTCTGGATTCTTCTTTACGTATGTCCATTGAGACACTGAAGTAAGTTTTTTTCACTATTGAACCAGTGCCACTATGAGAGGATGAATCCCATCCCCTTTTTACTTTTATACATTATCAATATAACTGTTAGGTATGCATTGACTGGAACATGTGCAGCTCTATTAGGACCAGTTCTTTCTTGCATTGAGAAATGCCTCATCACAGCATACATATGTATATGCATAGTCATTCTTCAGATTAGCCACAGCCACATCTTTGTAAAATGCTTAATTACCAGAACACAAAACACAGATTACATTTCCTTGCCTAATCAACTTCAAGATAGAGTGGATTCTGCCTTGGGGCTGGAAGATCAGTGTGAAGACATCTTGAGATCTCTTCTGGTCCTATTACCCTTGTAACAAACAGACAACAAAGAAATCTGATTGCCACCTATGTGTGCATTGCCAACAATGAATTAGAAAAGTGATACCTAGCTGTCACTACTGAGGAATTGTCTTAAACTATACAAGTAAAGTCAGAAAAAGATGACAGATGCCTTGTTATTTGAAAATAATGTCCTCAGTTACTCTTAAGTCATCTAGAGGAAATGTTTATTTTGAAAAATAAAAACATATTCCAGTTATATCTTCCCCAGCCCCAGTCAACCAAAAAAAAAAAAAAAAGAGTTTTAAATACAAGCAGGGATGTATTACTTTTCAAGGGAAGCTGCACCATGTGAGTGTCAATTATCTTAGAATGTCTGGAATTCCTTGACTGTCTTCTGTAGCTGCAAAAGGACTCTAAAAGCCTGGCAGGTAGAGTGCATCACTTTTAGGCAGCTACATTATGGTGGAATGAATCTTGTCTTTAGAAATGACATGGAGTTTGAAGCTGAGATGCTGAGAGATGAGATAAGATTACCTGAGGCACAAATATATATTCAGTTCTGAAAATCTGATAAAGGGGTGGTTACCTCTGGCATGGGAAGTGGAGTAACTATATGTATAGCCCAAAGACCATGAAGCACCCAAAATACGCTGCATTCAACTTGTCTGTCACAGCTCTTAATAATGCACTTGTAATTGCAAAGCAAAAAGTGCTGGTTGCTACTCTAGTTTGTAAAATTGATATAACTTGTTATTAAAAGAATAAGAAGAAACAGCAATAATTACCCTTAGTGATTTTTTGCATGTTTCTATATACAGTATGTTCATCACCTTGACCAGTATATGCCTCTGTCCTTTTATGTGACATACAGAGACTCCAAAATGTCACCTTCTCAGAGGTTTTTGAAAGGTCTAAATGTAATCCACTAGGTGTCAGGGCACTGCACATAGAAACGTCCTCACAAGATCAAATACCCAGTGAGTTTCCCTGGTCTAGACTTCGTTTGTTTGGAGTTTCCCACCAGGTCATGGAACCCAGGAAAGATAAAGGAACTGAGGACTAGGCCTGCTAATAAGCAGGTCTCTCACCCCCATGCATGGCATGGGGACAGCTGGCAGGTATTCTCAGGCCTTATCTCAAAATCTGTGACAAATTGAGAAAGTTACAGAGCCACCTCTAGAGGACTTCAATTCCAAAACAGAGCAGTGCTAAAATCTAACAAATGTCTGAAATCTGATCAATACAAAATGACATGGAGTTCACCTGTGAGGGATCCCACACAATGAAAAGTCACAACTGACAGTATGTCAAGAGGTTATTTTGCAACAGCCACATAATGACTGTATCTCAGTTACAAGTGTTTAGATGTCCTTTGGCTAGTTTCAGATTCTGTTGTGTTCTACATGCTGGAAAAACAAGAAGAAAGTCTAAGATGTGCTTCAGGCTGCCATACGTGCACACTAGAGTGCTGGTACATAGTCTTAAGTCACATAGGCTCCAATGAGATACAAGAATGAACTATAGGTCCATTTCTAGTAGCTACTTTTGTTTTGAAAAAAAAAATGTACATGAGCATATGTTCAAGGTTTCCATCAAAGTGAGGGCATGAAAAACTGTCCTACTTTTATTGAAAATGTTAAGAACGTAAGTTATTGGGTGATTAATTTCATATTCCTTAAATTCAAGGTGCCTTTCATGACTCTTTAGTCTATGCTCCAAGGAAAAGACTGGCCTTCAGAAATCCCAGAAGGTTCATGAATACTTGGATGCAGTGGTCCCAAGTCTTTCAGATAGGATTTCCATATCCGTGCTTGCTAGCCAAGTTGCAATCCTAAACATTACTTGGGTCTGTAATACCAGATTAAGCTCCAGCAGACAAAGCTCAACTGCTTTAGGTCTGTGTAAGATGTTAGGAACAGTGACTCATCTCTGAATTTACAGCAAAACATCAAATATGCATATAAATGCAGATGCAAAGTATACATGGTAGAATACAGAACTGTGATTATTTATTATATTTTTATGATTACTGCACTTATATCTTACATTTTCATCTCCTGAGCAGCCCTTGGTGGCCCCAAAAATAAGAGACAAACTTCCAGAAAAACATTATCCTCTGAAAAGTAAAATATCATCTTACTAATACTCTCTGCAGTGGGGGAGAATATTACACTACCAGAAAGGATGGCAAGACCCAGAAAGATAAAGTCTAGCAGGCCTACAAGACTGAACATTGAAGTTGAATATCTTCAAATAAATACTTACGGTCAGTTTTAACAGCTCCATTTCACTGTAACAGCAGCTGTTCTAAAAGTAATTAAATCAACTTGACACTAAATATAGACTCAAAATGTTTAAAGGCTTTCTAAAATAATTTTGAAGGGTTTTTTTATCTGCGGGAAATTAGAAATTACTTCAATTAATACAAAAATATACTCCAACTGAGGCTATAAATATATACATATATATTTAGACTATATATGTAAAGGCTATATATATATTTAGGCTATGTATATTTTTATATATGCTCATATATATACACTGAAGAGTTTACAAGGATTTTTATAGAAGAATGTCACATCCTTAAAGGTCAATAAACAATATAAAGGTTTCATGACCATTAAAAATAACCTTTTTGGCAATCACTTTTTTCCACAGTGGTTAAAATTCACAGGTTAAAATTGTAGGAGGTTTAATCCCAAACATTGTTAGTGCACTGTCTTAACCCTAAGAGTACCTGAGAGTACAGTACATTGCCCCATTAACGGTAAAAAGGAGAAAGTCCCAGCTAACTCTGGACCTTTCTTTAGGTCATGAAAACTCCCTTGGTGCCAACCACTAAAGGTATGAAACATTCCTATTGGCCTTTGTTCACTGTAAGAGTTAGGAGTATCTGTGCTACAAGCATGACAAGGCATCTAGTTCCCTCTCCTGGAGGTGGTTTCCTGCCAACTGACCCCACTTTGGGTACATCCTTTTCATCTTAAGATTTTTATGCACCACAGCAGAGGAAGAGGGAAAAATTGGTTTCGCGAGTTTTAGAGGTGGAGAGAAAAAAGGAGCACATTAAGAACTTAAAGGCTTTTAAAAAATCTCCTAAGGCCCATATGTCTATGTTATTACCATATAACACTGAATAGAGCAGGAAACAAATTATCAAAATGTCACTTTAAACCTGTAGTTAGGGTATTAGGGCTCTGATCCAATGCCAAGGGAAGACAATAGGGAGGGTTTGTATCAAATGCTGAATGCCCTCTGAGCCCATCAAAGGGATTATGTACCATTTGGCAAATCTGTATCATCCTGTGCTGGACCATGCTAATCTTATTGTGCTGTTGCAATTGTGGTAAACATACAGCTGATGCAAACATATCCAGGACTTACTTTTTTCCAAATCCCGAAGGATTTATTGAAGGAGATATAAAACTTCCCCTCCTTTTTTCCATAACTTAATATTGGAACTTACTGAAACATATTAAAGAATTCTAGAATTTCTTCATACAAAGTCTACATCTATTCCCTTACGTAGTTAACAATACCAAACTCAACCAAATCGAACTGGATACTTGATTCTTCCTTCACAGAAAATATTTTACCCATTAATGAGAAGTTTTCTTATATAAAGGAATTTAATTTTTTTTTTTTGATTGGCGTTAGACTCACAGACAGACAGAAATAAGCTGCCATTCTTCCATTTGATAGCCAGACGCTGCCAGTTGTTGCTAGGGCAGTCATGCTGTTAAATTAGGTCTAATGAACGAGTAATTGCTTTAGGTATAGTGAACCATTTCAAAGAAAACAAGGATTCTAATTGATTTGCAATTTGTTTGGCACATTGCATTGTCTGGGGCTATTGATTAGTCTTCTGGATTTCACACTGCATGTGTTTCCCTTTATTAAGGGAATAACAGGTTACTGATTACTTTCCTTCTGGGTTTAATGTAGCGGTTAATGTCTACTTTGTTCTTGTGTCATGTCACAGGCAAGGAAGGAATAATATGCAAGTGGGTGGCCCTTTGCTAAGAAACTCCCCTGCTGCTTTGAGCTGTGTACTCTAAGACATGCTGAAAAGCAGATCAAGAGAAAGGGTTAGAATAGCAGGACTCACAAGTTACGGCCTGAGTCAGGCTAGACCCAGGCTGAAAACTTGGCTTTCCTTTACTATCAAAGCACAAAACAGTATGAAGTGGTTGGCAGTAGATTCGCTCTTGTTTCATTAGATGTCTCTATATAAGGAAACATAATATAGTTTTATATGCCTTGGTTTATATAGAGCAGCATCTTAAATAAGGAAGCTTACAATATATTTGTCCTTTTGCTGCAAGAGATTTACCCATACTATGGGTATGGATATTCTGGAGAGCATGCCATTTTACATTTTACCTTGGTTTACAAAAAAGCGAGTCCATTTAATTAACAGTGTTGTTCCTTTCAAAGGACAGCTCTCTATAACAAAACTGATGTTATTAAAGTATAATTAACTTCAAATTTCTTAACATTCTTAGCTAAAAATCTCTATCTTAGTATATCTTTGGTATATCTTAGTATATCTTAGTATATGTATATATGTAAATGTATATCTTAATATATCTTTAACAGGTATGATGGTAAAATAAAATATACTTCATTGTCCTGTAATTGGTCTTGGTTCTGGAGATTATTTACCTTTGTATTTCATGCCCCTGTATTGAGACCCAGTACAAATGAAATTAAATATAGGCATTTAGATTACTTCCAGGGTCTAAGGAATCATGAATTCATGTCCTTGATATGTGTCTTTCACAGAGGGATCAGCCATGTATCATTCATGTAACTGAAGATCTTGACCTAAGCCTGATCCAAAGCCTGTTGAAGCCAAGAGTAAATCTCTTATTGATTTTCAGAAGCTTTTCTCTGTGAGTCCATCAACTTTCTTGATTCATATCTTGAGAACCTATACTTTATTTCAACAAGAAACCAAAGTTTCATTGCCAGGTGAGCCATGCTGAGGTCCAAGTGCCCTAAAACTTCATGTTGCACCAGTGGCACCAAGTGATCGCAAAAATCTACATTTTGTCCCATGTGCCAGGATTTGAAATTTCTAATGCTGTATTGGTATTTTTTGCTGACTTATTATAAAGATGACTATGACTAAATGTCAGCAAATTGCCTGAATATGATTATTTTTATTTTTTTTTTCTATAAAGGACTATTGATACAATAATCAGTGGTCATATTCAGTTTTGTCCAAAGATCAATTTTAAACTCAATAGTTCATGATCACTCATGATCTAGAAATTGCTGATTTCAAAGTTTTTGCAGTGGGATATAGAACAGCTGTGACTTATCTTTAATTCATCATGAATTTCAGGTCATCCCAAACGTCCTCAAAATGAACATTTTTAAGCAGGAATGCTCACAGAAAAATATCAGTAGCTACTGAGAAGTAAGATTAGAGTCTGCTCATACTCCAATTTCAACCATTATATCAGATTGGACTAAATGTGAGTAGTATAAAAACAAGTATTCTAATATGACATTACTTGAACCCTCCTAATAGCATGTTAGAGCTCATCACTGGGACCACTGTGTGCAATTGAAGAAACTTGAGATAGCTTTAATGGGGATGATCTGATCTAATCTATATCAATAAAGTATACACATAAAGGTAGATTGCTGTGTTAAAATGATGAATTTTTCCCAATTCAGTGAAATCTAAGTGCTATGTATGTCTATTATTGCTATGCAAGCTTAAGCTTTTCATTTCCTCTCCTTTGTCCCCACCAAGACTGAGATACGGCATTTAATTCTCAACAAAATCATGTGGAACATGACAGTGAAGCAATGATCAGAAGTGATTCTAGTTTTTTCCTTTAGTTATAGGGCTTGCTGTGGAACAAACTCCATGGGATGTATCACAGCTTACAGACACTTCATGAATTCAAGACTCAACATGCTGTTGTCAGTAAGGTGAATATGTAGTTAGTGCATTCCAGTGGAATCTTCTTTTCTGCTTGCTAGTGGAACTTACAGAGGAATTATTTCCTAAAATTTCTTCTAAATCTTACTCTCTTGGGTTCAAATAACCAAGTTCTATGCTTTAGGTCCACAAAATTGTACACACTGCAGGGTGGTCCAGGATTCTGGCCTCTTGGCCCCCAGTAAAGAACCTGCCAAGGGCCACACCTCCCTTCTCACCACATGAAGGTCTCTGTTCAAAAGACAGCTGCATGTACCCAAATTTCCATGCACCCAAATTTCCATGCACCCATGGAAGGCATCAAGCCCAACTAAAGTAGAGTCAATATCCCTGCAGAAAGTATTCCACTTTTTTAGAAAGGAACTGAGAGTGTGCTAGGACAGAGAGAAGGAATGTGAGACACATGACAACTGAACCTAGCATTTAGAATAATTGCAAAAGATGAAGACTCCTAAGTCCCCTCTCCATGACAGTATTTTTGTAGTTTATCCAATAGGTACTGAAGAACTAGTCTTATAGTTTCTAGTTATTTAAGTTTCCTAATCTTCAGAAGCACCTGTGAAAATGCACAATGAACTTTAACCTATGGAAACCAAATTCAAGGCCCAGAATCCAATTGAAACTTTTTGTCTCTGACACATATCTCCTGTTGAACTAGACTGGGAAAATTGTACCAGGAAGAAAATAAGTTTGTGAGACTGTTATCAGAAGCGGCAAAAATAGGCAAGTATCAATTCCTCAACTACTCAACACATCACTCAATATGTTAATAAAAGTCCTTCTTTTGGTGGTGAAAACTGAAATGTAAGTTTGTGAACTTTCACTAACCCTGACTAGAAGAGTTAATGCGTGCTACCTTTTGCTCTACAGTGGTTACAGGCAGGATATACCTATGTCAAGGGCAACTGTGAACTGTGAAACTTAGCTTACTACTTCTGCTTATCACTGACAGCAGAAAGATTCTTAGCATGATAAAAACAGCAATCTAGATATGCACAGACTTTTTCAGTTAAAATTTAAGTCTCTTTAGGCATGGAGTGACTGTGGCTTTAAGATATAAACTTGGATGATTGCCCTCTTCGATGTAGATACTTAAACCACCAATGAATGGGTAATTCTTTCTGAGACTAGCATTTGGTTTCTCATCTCTCATGAAAATATTTTCATTGAAATCCACAGAGGTTATGATCATCAACAGTATTACCTTCAATAACAGGTAGCTCCTCCGAAATGGTATACATTTTCCATTCTCATTTTCATTGGTTGTTTTCCAATGCTGATTGTAATATTGCATGGAAGTCACAGAACTACTGAGCCTGGTGTGCTGGGGAGAGATGAAACATGCCTGACTGAGATCCTGACTCTTGTAACTGATCCTTCTGCCTTTATTGTACCAATTAAAAGCTTGGATGCCACAGTTTAGTTTCTCTCTCCTACCTCACTGTCTTCTTTGGGGAAATCACACATCTCAGAGAATGGTTTTGTTGCTGCTTTCTGATTCCATCTGTGTTCAGCTTTTTTACTGAAAACTAAAGCAAAAAACTACAGTTGCTGAGACATACTACGTCTGTCTAACATGGCTTTGCTGGTTAGCATGCACAGGAGCAAATCACATTTTAAAATATTTTTAAAACATGGAACAGCTTTAAAGAACTGTTTAAAAAGCTGCTCTTGGTTTGGTGCCAGATACAGATGCCACACTGATTACAGAAGATTACATAAATTCTCTGAGCCTTATTATCCTCTCACACCTACAAATTGGGAAGAATTCCACTGGAGTCCCTGGAATTATGCAGGTTCTGGAGAAGAATATATCCCTTCTGGTTAGCAAGCTATCAGTATTTTCAGTGGGTCCAGTTATCTCTACCTGTCTACTAATACCGAAAAATTTGCAAAGCAAAACAGGGTGTCATCTGTCTATGCAAATACTTCAACCTTCATTGATTTCAACTGAGTTGCACAGATTTATATGTGAGCTGAATTTTGACCTGAATATGTAGGGAAAAAATACACGTGTTCAGCATCTTTGTTGTAACACATTACTGAGATTTTCATAAAATTTGTGAAACAAAAGATGTCTAGAGCAATCAAAAGTTCAATCTAGCTCTGGAAGCCTTTCTGTAACAATGGTTAAAATGAGGCATAAGATATTCAAGAAAAAGCCATGCATGTATGGACAGAGCTTTCCTGCAATACAGTTGCATATCCTGGCAGTTTCAGAGTCTTTTGAGTAAATCATGGGTACTGCCTGGGACCTACCTACTATGAGTCCTGACATTTGTTCTTTCAGCCATTTGCCCCAATGCCCTCCTGTGGCAAGAAGCTCCACAACTTAATTACGCATCATAAGAAAAAGTAATTTCTTTCAGCCTTTTAAACTGGGTGATTTTATTTACTGCCCCTCAATTTGGTTGGATGCCTCAACTATTTTTAAGAAGATGAAATTGGTTTTCTTCACTCACTTTCTCCTCACCACCTGAAAAAGTATAAGCCACTACTATATCCAAATCAGGCATATTTTCAATACTGCTTTTCCATATTGCTCAGTCTGTTTAGTTTTCCCAATTCAAATGCCTTTCTACACTGTAGCTTATCCTTCTTGAATTTATTTTCTATGTCTATTGTTACTCTCCTTTGAGATGGCTTGCAAGACCAGTATACAGTACTCAAGATGAGGACATACCATTAGTTTGTGCATGGTAGTCCTTACTATCACAGTAAGGTTGGGTTGTGGGTTTGTGCTAGGTTTTTTTTTTGTTTGTTTCTACAATACACACACTAGTGATGTATCTGAAGAATTCCTAGTAGAATGTGAAGACATTTGTAAATCAAAGAGCTCCAGGGATAACACAACTGAGAGGTTGGTATATCCCATGATTCTTTTTGTGTTATTTAGCTGACAGTAGTAACTAAGAGAATTAGAACTTTGTGACCTGTCAAGTTTCCACAGTCTGCCACCAACAGCTCCACAGACAATCACTGGTCATGAAGCAATGATTTTAAACTAAGCTGCAGAGAATCATTCAAACTAATTTTTCTGAAAAGTTGGGATGATCCTCTATGTTCTACCAGTGTAAAAAAGACTCAAGACCTTCACTGTGGTCCCAAGCTCTCAAATAAGATGAGAACTTCTTACTCTACAAAAGAATTGTGTATTTCTTGAACAATACAAAGTTGAGAATAAAACAAATTTGTTCCTTAGAAATTGCCTAGTGAAGCAGTTGTTTCATACTGCCTGTTGAACATTTGGGTAGACTGATTCAAATGTTAAAGCTGTGTTCAAACCAGAAAAAATAAAAATAATAAGCTGTCAGAATAATTACTAAGAACATACAAGGATTATACAAAGTAAACTGCAGCCTGCAAAAAGAGAATTGCATGTTAGCTAATTGTTAATTTTAGCAATTGCAATGGCTAATTACTGTGGCACACATTGACTATTAGCATGATGCCCCAGCACCTGCTTTCTCCAATGAACAGATTTCTTCATTGCTCGTGCAGGAGCAAAATGTGTAATTATTGGCCATCATTGGGGCGATTTTTCAGTGATTCTTTTGTGTGATGTGAATGACGCATAATGACATATTTTATTAGAGGGCAAATAGCTGTTTGTTAATGGAAATGATTCGAAATCCAAGAAACTAGGAGCTAGGAGCATGTTTTCAGTATCAGCATGAATTCAAATGTATTTTCTTTTAACTCTTTATAAAAGAAGCATAGAAATCAAATCTAAACTTAGTATAATATATTTAATGATATGTGCAAACACAGCATTGATTAATTGCCTCAAATGTTTTCAATGCTACACCATTTCATTTGTTACAGCAGTCTGCTAAATTTATGCATTTCTTATTTAAACTCTTCTTTCCTGGGCATATAGTGTTAGCAAGATTATGTGGCTTGTTCCTCATTTACTGGGAAAAAAATCATCTTTGTAACTTAAGCAACAATTACAGGCTTTATGAGGCACATTTTCATTGCACACATTGTAGAACACAGTGCACTGACATTATTATTCCTGAAAGTACATGCTTGAATGTATCTATCAAGACCCAAATGTCAGCTACTGAATAGATTATGCATAGTTATCCAAAACAGAATATAGATACATAAAATATCAGCAACAGAATACTCAATTTCTGAGGAAAGAGTTTTATTAGATAATCTGTGTGATGCTATGAAGAACAATGGAAATGAAAAAATCACATATAAACCTTAGACTATAGTGGTGTTTAAAATGGCAAACTGCTTTGAAATTTTGAAGGACAGGTTATAGCTAGAATAAGAAAACTGGCCTTTTCATTTTGCTTTAATTTGAATAGTGTTCAAAGCTGGGAGAAAGGAGGAATACTAGGGGATCTTGTTTGCTGAATTCCATTGAAGTAAATCCAGACTAACTTGATGGAAAACAATGAAGTAAGTTTGGATATCCAAAGAAAGTAGATAGTAGTAGTCTCATGAATGACTTTGAAGCTTTAAACAATAAGTAGGAAACCTAAGCATCTTCTAGACTCTTCAGATAGTGAAGCCAATAGTTTAATGCTACCTTAGAGTATATTAATAAGAGGTTTTTTCATTACTCTGATCTCGTTCCATTTTCACAAAGATCCAGTTGATGACCTTCGATTATATTTGACTCAATTTATAAACACACAATTTAGGTGCAATTCAGACCTAGTGGATGCATATAAAATGACTGACTGAAGTAAACTCAGTTTTAAAATAAATAAATAAATCACACATATAATAGGTGTAATAGGAAGATATAGCAAAGGGACATATCTTTTGTATTTCTTCTACAATTGCATATGACAAACTTACTGCATTTTTAAATTGTGGCTTCAAAGACCACCATAAGAAATTAATCCAACTCTCCATATGCTGAAAATCTGGGTTGTCCCATATACCAAGTGTGAGTTATTTACAAACTTGAGGAAGAAACTATGAATGAGCACTTCCTCTTCTCACCCAGGGCTTATAGCTTCTCTGCTGTTGCAAGATTGTAGATAAGTTTGGTATTCAGGTTCACTGTTTGACCCATTAAACTGGTATTGAGGTATAATTTGTGTGTTTTCCCAGTACGGTTGCACATAGAATGGGATTCATTTCCACAAGTTTGAATAAATTTATCCAGTTCAGTGAACCTGTTGTTAAGCTTAGCAAAACTCAGTAGGTGGCTTTAAAGTCCTGTAATTAGCCCATTACATAAAATCTGTACTTTAGATTTTTGCACATTGGTTAATAAGTATAACGTGCTTCGTACATATAAATAACATTGCATTAAATGATGCAACATAAAGGAATTAAAGGCCAAAGCAGTTAAATAAAATACTTGAAGGAGATCTCAAATTAGCATGTTTAATTCCAACTCATTGAACAGGGAAAGGCTTTAGCCTTACTGTACCAGTTCTATACAATGTGCAGAATAGCAGATATTTAGTTTCCATTTTACATAAGGTCGCTGTCATCTCTGACCTCTGTGTGACTTTGGAAAAATGTTCTAATTAGCTTGTTTCTTTTAAAATCTAATCATTACAATGTCTAAATATAGCAATGAATTACCAAGAAAGCACTTGCCTCAACAATTTTTCATAGTTTGTACATAGCTAATTAATTCTTGATCCTTAATTTTTGCTTTCCAAATGAAATATATGAGGAAAATGAAGTCTACAGCTAATTAACCCATGAAATGGGTTTCATACTGTTTCATAGCAAAAGCACTTATGTCAAAGTTTAGGGGTTTTACTAGCTAAAAAAGAAGAACACAGCTTTGAATCCTATTGTTCAAGGTCAAAGTTCCACTTTAATCTAACAGATTATTCATTCTTTAAATTTTTTTTAAATTTCATTAACAATATCCCAGACTTCACTTTCTCTTCATGTCTATTGATGAATTCCATTAAATGAATTAATATATTAAAACACAGTGTTATATATATAACCATTATCTTTTTTGAATTTTTCTATTTATATATAATGAATGCTATGTAACATATAGCCATCTTCAGAGATTCAGTTATCATTGCATTAAGAAATATATACAAGTGTTCTATTATATTTTAATAATAGAAGTCTTGTATAAATGCACATATGTATACACACATCTGTCTATCTATTTATCTATCTATTTATCTATCTGTCCTTATATATGGAGAAACATAATAGTGTTTTGGAGTTATATGAGATATTCGGAGTTAATACTGCAGCCAAAGAAAACTTGCCCAGATTTGGTTTCATGAAAAACCCAATAGTCCTTAATAGTTTGTCATGATTCATAAATACACAGATTCTAGTGGATGAACCCATCCTTATTTATGTGTTTATACTGAATTATGGTAAAGCAACGGTTTCACTTGATCTCAACCCAAAGCCAGATCTCATTCAGAAAAAAAAAAGATCTCATTCATTTGCATTTTTAGGATTCATCTGCAAACTCACAGAAAAAGCCTGGATACCTTTATGATGCTCCACGAAAAGAAACAAAATGGAAAGGGTCAACTTTCACAGATCTTATGCTTATTGTGGCAGACAAATAAAGCTGCTCCAATCTTTAGTTTTATTCTGTTTATCTTGTGCCATTTTATAACATCATCTTTGAGTGCCTTTGATTTCTTTCCCAGTTCATTTATTGCACTTATTGGATTTCANGAGAAATCTTGAAGAAAATATTGCATGTGGTATTAATATATCAGAAAGTTAAATTAAGAGGTAAAATTACCCACATTGATAGCGTATTCCATAATTTGTGGAAAATTAATCAATTTAAGAGTACAACAGTTAAAAAAAGCTTAGAAGAAATTGAAGAAAGCAAAATACTCAGTAGAAGCCACAAGGAAAGCCATGTAGATCTCCCTTAACTTGTTTCATCCTGATATCTTCCCAACCCTCCTTGTTGTTAAATACACACCCTTGGGTTACCTCTGAAGGCCGGGTCAATGCTCTAGTAAGCTATTTCCCAACACCTGTTTAGACACTTTTTTCTCTGACAGACTTGAATCAAATCAGTTAAGTACACCATCAATTACACTTCTTTACACTATGGATCTGCTTAAGTGAAAGAGTTAGGAGGTCACAGCATATGGGCTATTTTTGTGAATGGAATATTTGATTCAGTCTCTTAATTGACCATGTGCATGATGTCTACTTATGGGCAAGAGTTATTCCTGGAGGCAAATCTGCAAGAACACTGAAGGGTGGCAGTTATGGACAGCATTTACAAAGCTGCTTTCTTTTTCCTCTCTAAATGAAAATTTTCTCATTAATATCTAGTAGTAAGTGAATAAACCAAAAGAACACCATCTTGCCTACCAGTCATAATTCAGTTTTACAGAGGCAGGAGCCACTAATGAATACAGCACACTGAATCAAGTGAGTTTTCTCTGTGTAAACTATTTCTGTGTATTTCTATTTGCTAAGTTATTTTGTAAATATACACATTACCAGGCAATTCTTAACCATGTTCATCACTGACTGTCTTTATAAAGAAGCTGAATTTAATTTACCAGACAGTAGATGTATCTGATCACAGCTGAAGAGTTTTTTTGGGATTTTTCCCAGCATATAACTTGACCTCAAGAGAAGACTTAGTTCCCTCTTTCTAGAAATAGGTAAGCATATAGAAATAGATGTAGTTGTCTAAATGAGACATATATATATATGGCAGCAAATTAAATTTTTCTCAAGCAGTGGGAAACATGTACTTACTTTGAAAACCAGGTCTATACAATGCATTATGTGACCATTTTTCATTGTATATGTGTTGCTAAATATCATGTCAGGCTATTGGCTGCCCCTGCATCAATTACGTATTTCTGTATGTCTGAAGATTATCACTGTTATATATGAAACAGAAAAGACATAGAATTTAATTTTTGGTTGCTTTTGGATCAAGAAATTATTAGTGACATCATATCTGGAAGCACCTACCAAATTTAAGGACTTTTGCTGATTATTGTTTAGATTAGATTGGGTTTTTCAACTATTTAAATAAGAAAATTAACTATTGAAGTACTGAAAAGTGTAAGTATCATTGTCATGAAGGTAGGTAAGGCAGGACAAATACAAAACTGTATTTCCTTCACTTATATTTTTTTGGCTGAACAATACTACTTATGACTGTCAGGGCTTTAACATTGCTTTGGTGAAGTCCTTAGCTTTCCTGGATACACAGACTGGTTTGAAAATATGACTAATTTTAATTTTAATAGTCCTTTACTACTTTTCCTTATGTACCACATGAAAAACTAAGAAGCACAAAAGAGCAAAGATGCTGAAGAAGTGATGTGTTGCTCCACTGACTGTGCTGTTCCAGATTTGGTAGAAACAAAAATCCACTACAAATCTCCTTATCATAATGGAGCTTTTATAATACATATTGAAAACATGTAATGTGGGAATATTTTGTGTGGAACTATCACAAAATACAGATTTTTTTTTGCTTACAACTATTATCATGAAGACACTAGTCATGACTGGGTAATGAAAAATTACTTGATCTTTTTATTCAAATATAACAGACTATCTAGGAGTACTCTAGTATATCCAGTCATCATCACACTCCCAGAAACTGGCAAAGACAAGAGTAAAATACAGGAAGTATGCTGCACAGTTTGTAATATGTGCAATAATCATTGTTTGATCTTTGAAATTTACATTTTGAATTATGGAAAGGGAAATCTTTAATAATTTACTGAGTCTGCTGTCTTCTCTGTCTTCTGCTAAGACAATCTTACTTTATACTGTGATTCTAATTATCTAGACATTGAAAAAAATGGACGGACATATTGTTCACGTAACAAATTTATTTCATGTAATGTCCTGTGATGGTTGAAAGCTAGAAGCTAGTCCCATGCATTCCACTCATTGAGACAGCCAAAATTTTTATTTGCAGAGTAATATATATCTCTGAGAGACAAACAGTTTGTTTGTGCAAAGTAACTGGCTTAAGAGCATATAGTTCAGCAGAGCACCTATCTAAAGATGTTTTTTAGCTTTCATGCAATGTGAGAACTGCAAACTTAGAGGAGTGACCACTCTCCAACTCAAATGAGAACACATTGGTATTCAAGAAAGTACAAAATTGAATTAGAATGGATGTTTTCTGTGGTGGATAAGCTTCATTCAAAACTCCAAAGATGATCTGAACTTTCAAAAAATTTTTTAAAAATTTTGAAAAATTTTTGAAAAAATTTTGAAAAAAAAAGACAGAAAGCATGTCAGGCTGCCAAGATTACATGGCAAATATGACACTGCAGTGTTATATATTATTACCATCACTGATGTGAAGCCTATGCTTTTACCAGTGCATAAACCCATAGAATCTGTTTCTAATATCATTGAGTAAATTGAGAGGAAAAATTCTGTATATAGTAGTAACAGCAATACTTTTGATTTACCAAATATTCATTCTAGAAGCTGTGGTTTTGCTCATTGGCAATTTCTACATTGGCAATTTCAATCTGTGGGCTAGTTGTATTTTCTATCAAAGAGATCCATGAAAAAGACATGCTAGAGGATAATAAAAAATAAAGGTTATTTTAAAAAGAATTACCCCTTTATATAGAATATGATGTGGGTGTGTTTCTTATACAAACTTATTTTATAATAATTCCTTCTAAAGATATATGAAATACAAACTGACTGCATTGAACTCAGGACTGCAGCCAAAAAACCTTGGACACAAGACACCTTAAGGAAGTGGAAGGAGTTTTGAAACAACACAGGCTGCAGGATCAGACCTAAACAAGATACAAGGATTACATATTTAATTTTAATCCATTGTTGTATATAATCAAAAAGAAATTGTATTTATTAGGAAAAAAAAAAGAAAAAAAGTCTCAAACACTATTAAGATGTAAAATTTGTGGAAAATATTTGCTATTAATTTATTAATTTAAGTTCGGTGAAAGAATCCTTATTTTCTGAGGCCATTCAGTTATATGGACTAGGTAAAAGAACCATACTTGTCTTCAGACTATGTCATTTCACTGCCCAAGAATTCAGAATTTCCAGTTGGAATCCTGCTAATGCGCACTTTAGAGAAGGAAGAATAAGTGGCTAGAAGGAAATAAGGGTGCAGGGAGACAACTCACACAGCAAAGTTTTAGATCAAGTAAGCAGAAGTCATATAATATAAATTAATTATCCAAGCTTTTCTCTTGGTCAAGTGTTTAGAGAGTTGGACTGGAAGTTCCAATATTCAGGGTATAAACTCCCAGCTCGGCTCTAGGGAAATGCACGCTGAAGCTTATTAATTCTTCTGAAACAAACTGTTCCTAATAGGTTCTGGCTGTCAGAACTTCCCATGCTTTCTCTGAAAGTGTTTTAATTTCATATTCACAAGACTTCTCCCACGTTAGCAAGTGAAGCACAAAAATTTCAATCCACTTAAAACTCAATGCAGGGATCTGCAAGGCCCAAGAGAAAGAATTTTGCATCTCTCTTTTCAGAGCACAAAACCTTTAAAATGTGTAAATAAAGCTCCAATTAGGTTTACCATTCTAGAGGATAATGAGAAGTGCCCATCAAATATGCTACATTCTTAAAATGTTTTGATTTAGCAGGCAAAATTCAAACTACCGTAGTAGCTTCCAGAGTAAAACCTGATTGCACTTGCATGTCACACTCACAAAAAAGCAAGGAAAAAAAAAAGGATCGACACCTCCCCAACACACACATACACTCACACACACACACAAACCATAAAGCTCTAATTGGAAAGCTTCCATCATCTGAGTACTTGCTTCCTGGCATACATGAAATGATCAGTGGGGAAAGCAGGGTCAATCGAGACAGACTGAGAGTGAAATTAAAATAATAAAATGTCTAAACATTTAACTGCAAATAGGAAATCTTTATACCCACCCACACCCTATTCTGTAGCATAAAACTAAGGCAACAATTATTCATATACCTCCAAGTAATTTGCAGGCTCCATACAAAAATCTCATTTAAAATAAGAAATTGCTATTTCTGCACATTTATTCTCCCCAAATGCTGGCTAATTGCTGCAATGGCCATTATAAAGAATAATTTTCGCTTAGTGAAAAAAAAAAAAAAAAAGAGGAATGAAGAGAACATTTTCTGGTTTTGTTCCTCTGCGGAGGCTCTATTCAGCGAATCCTGAATGCACAGCGTTTCACTGCTACATTTATTATGCTGAGAGGTCAAGTATTACACAGCATCTTGTATTACGCTTTGCATGCTAAGTATTTCACTTCACAAATTGACCCTTCGGTGTACTTACTACATAATGCTCTAAAAACCCAGCTAAAACGCAGGACAATTAGCAATACTTTGGCTCACGCTTAACAATGGGGACACCAATGTAGGTGATTGCATTTACAGTGTTGCTTTCTTCACAAAACATTTTTGACACATTAAAGGTACTTTGAAATTGTGCAGTACCAGTCGCCTCTCTCGTGAATGGCTTTTCCAGCATGTACCGAGAGAAACAGTTACTGTAGTTTAGGGCTTAATTGAAAATAATTCAGACACGGCCTTATGAAGCACCAATTAGAGAGATATTATATCATAAAAAGCTGTAATATCCATTTTCAGGCTTGTTCACCTGCCAAACAAAGTAGGACACGGCTTAAAAAAGGAACCGATCTGCAACTCCGGAGAGCGGGATGTTTAGGGAGGAGGAGGAGGGCGGCGGCCGACTGCGGGAGCAGCGCCAGGTGCGCCCGCCTAGGGGGCACGGAGCCCCGGCACGGCCG
>WEIU01022222.1:53152-75161 GCA_013389925.1 Aegithalos caudatus
CGCCCTGCCCCGGGCGCGCTCCTCCGTGGGGCCGGTGTTATCACCCTAGTGCGGCCGGGCGGAAGCCCGACAGGCGCCATTCTGACGGCTGAGCCCGGGCAGCACCTCAGGGCCACCATTTTACTTTCCCGCGTGGATGCCATTCCCTCGCCGCAGGGCCTCTCGGCTGCCACGGCCCAGTTCGGGCGGACCAGGACCACGCAGCAGCTATTTTGTTGCCGGAGGCAGAGCACATACATGCAGGCCTCTGTTGCCCTGTCTCAGGCAGAGCAGGACCTCACAGTGACCAATTTACTTCCTCCAGCAAGGGTGACTGCCTTTGGGGCACCATGACCAAGCCTCGAGGAGGGTGGTGGACATATGTAGGGTTCCCAGCCATCTCTGAGCTGATAAAGCTGATTAAGGGAGCCCCAAACTTCTAGTGTCCTGCACAGAACAGTGTCCCCTCCCAACATATCCTTATCACTTACTTAACCGAGTGTGCAGTGTGGGCTTGAATCACTGTCCAGGGGTAGAAGAGTGCTGGAGGAGCCTAAACATCATTCTAGTTCGGTGTTCCCCGAGACATTCACTTTTGGACTGAGCTGCTGGGAGGGTGTGTGCAGTCATATGAATTTCCCTTCATTCAGCCCTGAACTATTCCTCTGCACCTGGAGGTGCCAGGAGAGCATCCTTAGGGCCAGCCCTGCAGTGAACCTGCCTTTGGCCTATGAGAAAGGCACATTGTTACTGTAGTTACATACTAACCAGACCATTTCTAAAATCTATCAGGATATTTCTAACCCATGAATCTCTTCCTATTTGATGGCATTTAAAAACAGGGGAGAGAGAAAACTCGGGTGTAATTAAATTCTCCTAACACCTGGAGTTAGGTTTTTACTGGGGTGTGCATTGTGTCTCCTGCCTGCTCTTCAGTCCATGCTCACAATAGTCTGTTCCTGCCTCCTTTGCAGCAAGCGATGAAAGAGTGAAGTCCAGTGTCAACACAACTGATGGAGAGAAGATTTTCACTGTGGCTTCCTGAAAAGATGGTGAATGGGTACCTCAGGCTGTGCCCCTGTGAAAATACATACCCTCAAAAGGAACAACAATGCCTGCTGTAAAGGAAGGCAATGAAGAATTGCAACACATCTGATGCCTCTTCTGTCGGCTTTTCTCAATCCACATATTCTTTTCCTTTCTCCTTTTCCTCAAAGCCTGGCATCAGGTCTTTAGCACTGTCCTGGCAACACAAGTGGTGCTAAGATCATGGTATGAGGGAAGAGAACCAGTAAGAGCAGGAAACTAAAGCTAAATGATGGGGAGGGAGGGGAACGCTGGGGGAAGGGAGCTGTTGGATGCATGTACAGTCTGGGCAGCACTATCCATCCTCCTGCAATCCCAGCTCCTGCTACTTCATGTGCTTAAGAGACATCCTGTAAATGATAAAGCAGAATGTTTCCTCTGAAGTGAACTGATAAAATAGCACATTTCAATGGAATGTGGTTCCATCAGTGCTCCTCTGTCTTGCTCTTGAGACAGTCTTCATGCATAAAGTACTGTTGTTTGTGAAGAGCAAGAGCTTCGAGGGCTGACAGCAGCTGTAAACTGTAGTGGCCCTGCTTTAGCAAGTGCAGAGTCACATGTTTTCCTCTAGTAAGGGCTTTTCGGAGCTGCACATAGCAGTGAGTCATGCTTTTTTGTCATACTTAAATTTGTGACAGCTCACTTCAGGTTAGGCTTTCACATGAATGGTCTGTGTGGTTCCATTTTGGCTGTGTCAGTATCATCTGACAGCAAACTTATAGCACCTGCATATAGCCCTACCTGTCTTAACCCTAAATTATGGACACTGAAGGCATTTTTTTTCCTTGTTGTCTCCCTAAATATCTCAGTTAAACTATGCAGAAAAAAATTATGTCCTAGCCCGTTGTGTAAACTGAAGAAATAATTAGTCAGAAGAAATATTTCTTTTGAGAACAGAGAGTCATGGCTGTTTTAGTGTAAAATATCTTATGTTCAAATCTGGGGGAAAATAGAAAGCAAATATTTTGGACAAGTTATAAACAAATATAAAGAACCAAACCTACAATTCTGGCTGAAAAGTCCTTTCTCTGTGGGCAAATGATAGTAAGTGATGATGTGGAGGAGCAGTGTGTGAGGATGATTTTCAAACTCTGCCTAATTATAAATTAAGTACAAATTAATGGTATTCTCTATGGCCAGAGACTGCAGCTGTTTTAACTCATTCTTCTTAGTGTAATGTTAAGTAGACTATTGGAAGGGTGTAGCAGTTACGTGTTCCAGCAGTCAAAGCTGCTGAAAGTAAAAACCTTCTCTGCTGTTCATGCAGAAATAACCCAAAGTGCAGCAAACTGGGCTTTATGTTTGAGAGTTTTATGAATGGTATAAAATAGGTACTTGCAGAGACCTGCTGCAGGACTCTTGCTTAGAGGCCTATGTGACATGCAGTAATTCAGTGGGGTTTATAAAATGTGACATAGCTGGCATTAACCAAAACAGGGTTTTTGTGTGCCTTCCAGAGGAAAGCATTTTTCTGTAGCTCAGTTAATGCAACCTCATAGCTGATGTGTCTGTCAGTATTTGATACTACATCAGTATACCTATGTCACTCTGCTGCAGTGTATAGCTCATTGCACCTTGTCTGTACTTTTGTGTCCCTTATTTTAAAGCAACAGGTGACATAAGAATCACTTAAATATTGGTAAGGGTTGGTTTTCACCATGACAGCTAGCTAAGACAGCTGCAATAGCCACAACATGGTGTTGAACAGATAAATGCCCCAGCAACACAACACTTGACAGAATGATGCACATGTTGATTAGTCCAGTGAAAAGTACTGTCTAATTGTACCACAAAGCTTAATGAAAACATGATGAAATATTTTTTAGAAACTTTTTTGTGTCTCTCATGGTAGAATCTCGGGAGGACAATTTTTCGTTGCAACTGTGAGCCCACCAGGGGAGAGACTATGTCAGACCTGTTTGCAAATAGAGATGGGGCTGGTGGGAGATGTGGTGGTTGGAGGCCTCTTGGGGCACAGTGATCATGAAACTATACAGTTTTCAATATTTGTTGAAATCAGGAGGAACATCAATAGGACTTTTACACTGGACTTCTGGAGGGCAGACTTTGGCCTATTTAGGAGACTTATTCACATAGTTCCTTGGGAAGCAGTCCTTAAAAACAAAGGAGTTCAGGAGAGATAGGTGTGCTTCAAAACAGATCTTGAGGGCACAGGAACAGACTGACTGTATGTGCCAAAAAACAAGTCAATGAGGCAAATGTCCAGCCTGGATGGGCAAGGAGATTTTGAAGGAACTTGGCAATAAAAAGAGGATGTATTATCATTGGAAGGAGGGTCAGGTCTCTCAGGAAGTGTTTAAGGGGGTTTCTGGGGCATGCAGGAAAAAAATTAGGGAGGCCAAAGCTCAGTTTGAACTTAATCTGGCAACTTTGTAAAAGATAATAAAGAATTTACAAATATATTAACAGCAAAAAGAAGAGTAAGACCAACCTTTGTTCTCTACTGGATGTGGGAGGGAACTTTGTGACTGCAGATGAGGAGAAGGCAGAGATGCTTAACACCTTCTTTACCTCAGTCTTTAGTGGGAAGAAGGCTTGTCCTCAGGACAACAGTCCTGGCTTGGTAGATGGTGTCAGGGAGCAGAACGGTCCCCCTGTTATCCAGGAGGCAGTCA
The DNA here is from genome assembly GCA_013389925.1 of Aegithalos caudatus. Classification (NCBI taxonomy): domain Eukaryota; kingdom Metazoa; phylum Chordata; class Aves; order Passeriformes; family Aegithalidae; genus Aegithalos; species Aegithalos caudatus. The sequence goes on from WEIU01022222.1 coordinate 56,854, forward strand.
GAGAACTGCTGAGCCACTTGGATGTTCATAAATCTAAGGGCCCAGATGAGATCCATCCTGGCAGATAGGCTTGCAAAGCCACTCTCCATCATTTACCAACAGTCCTGGCTCACTGGTGAGGTTCCAGATGACTGGAAGCTGGCCAATGTGATGCCCATTCACAAAAAAGGTAGGAAGGAGGATCCTGGTAATTATAGGCCAGTTAGCCTTACCTCAGTGCCCAGTAAGGTAATGGAAGGATTTATATTCAATGTCCTCATACAGCACTTACAGGATGGCCAGGGTATCAGACCCAGCCAGCACAGGTTTAGGAGGGGTAGGTCATGTTTGACTAACCTGATCTCCTTTTATGACCAAGTGACCTGCCTGGTCAGGAAAGGCTGTGGATATTTTCTATTTGAACTTCAGCAAGGCCTTTGACACTCTCCCACAGCACATTCCTGGAAAAGCTGGCAGCCCAGGCTTGACAGGAGCACCTTTCACTGGGTTAAGAACTGCTGGATGGCTGGTCCCAGAGAGTGGTGGTGAATGGTGCTGCATCCAGCTGGGGGCCAGGCACCAGTGGTGTCCCTCAGGGGTCTGTGCCAGGGCCAGTTCTGTTCAATATTTTTATTGATGACATTGATGAGGGTATTAAATCTTTCATTAGTAAATTTGCAGATGACACTAAGCTGGGAGCATGTGCCCATCTGTTGGAAGGTAGGAGGGCTCTGCAGAGAGACCTGGAATGGTGGGATAAATGGGGAGAGTCCAGTAAGATGGAATTTAATAACTGCCAAGTCCTGCATTTTGGCCACAATAACCCCCTGCAATGTTGTAGGCTGGGGATGGTGTGGCTGGACAGTGCCCAGGCAGAAAGGGACCTGGGGGTACTGGTGACAGCAGCTGAACAGGAGCCAGCAGTGTGCCCAGGTGGCCAAGAAGGCCAACGGCATCCTGGCCTGTGTCAGGAATGGTGTGGCCAGCAGGAGCAGGGAGGTCATTCTTCCCCTGTACTGGGCACTGGTGAGGGCACACCTTGAGTGCTGTGCCCAGTTCTGGCCCCTCAGTTTGGGAAGGACATTGAGACGCTTGAGCACGTCCAGAGGAGGCAATGAGGCTGGAGAGGGGCTTGGAACACAAACCCTGTGAGGAACGACTGAGGGAGCTGGGGGTGTTTAGCCTGGAGAAAAGGAGGCTCAGGGGTGACCTTGTCACTCTCTACAACTTCCTGAAAGGTGGCTGCAGTCAGGTGGGGATTGGTCTCTTTCTCCAGGCAACAGCTGACAGAATGAGAGGATGCAGCCTTAGCTGCGCCAAGGGTAATTTAAGTTGGATATTAGGAAAAAGTTTTTTATGGAAAGAGTGATAAAGTACTGGAATGGTCTGCGTGGGGAGGTTTTGGAGTCACCATCACTGGAGGTGGCACTTCATGCCACGGTTTAGTTGAGGTGTTAGGGCATGGGTTGGACTCTATGATCTTGAAGGTCTCTTCCAACCTAGTAATTCTGTGATTCTGTGATCAAGTTTTAATCCACATACAAGATAGATGTATTCTGAGCCTTATGTAGACTTACCTTTCTTTAGCCATTATGTTAATCTCAAACCAAACAAACTAAAGAAAAAATAAGAGGACAAAAATATCCAATAGAGGACTTCTAAGAAGGAAGAAACTTACAACAATCAGCAAAAGTAAAGAAAAACATGGAGAATTAAGTATCATTGTACAATCAAACTTCTGTATTATGTCTATATTGTTGGTTGCTAAGTTTGCAATTTTTATTTATAAAGTATTTCAATTGCTTATAAAGAATTACTCAGCTAATCAGTTAGAACTGACATACATTTTGGCTAAATACCTATAATTACAGTTGTTTCATACCTGAGCCCCTGTTACTGATGTTGTGTAACAAGCAGTCCTGATTGCTGACATCAGCCCACTTAATGTTCCTGCATTTATGTGATAATTAGATAAAATCAAATAAAGACTTTCTAGTAACTTCATAAAATGAAGTAAATATATTTACTGAGATTAGTGTAGATCTAAAATATTATTTATGGTTTCATCTTTTTCTGACAGTGAAAAGGAACATGAAAATACATAAGAGTTTTATCTAGGCAGTGCTACTTTGTAAAAGTAACAGTGTGCAGATCTGTGATATGTGAAGTGAGATTTGCAGAGATAACATCTTTGATTAGATCCACTATTTAGAAAAATACAGACAATTCAGGGTTTTGTCCTTGGAAGATCTCTGCTTCTTCCAGGTCTGTCAGCTCTCACTTGCACCCTTAGACCATCAGTGCCACAACACGAACATTACATCTTTTTGTTGACCTAGAATATACAGAAGAGCAAGCTAAGCTGCCCTTGTACATGAGCATATGGAAATGATGGTCTGTTTAGAAATTAAGCTTCAAAGATTCTAGAGCATCATCTCATTCAGAAGATGCTTCAGGTTCTTAGAAAAGCTGACTAAAAAAAAAAACCCTTTGGTCAATCTGTGTGGCAAATTTGGTAGGTCTTTTCTCCAAAGCATCAGTTATTCAGTACATGCTACAAGTGAAATGTATGGGTAATATACATGTCACAGAACACCACTTTAAATGTTAGAGCAATAAAACCACATTTGTTTATTCATTGTAGAGCATTGTAGGTAAAATTCATTGTAGAGCAGAGGGTCTGCAAAGGGAGTTTTTCCTGCATTAACTTGGAAGTGCGGATGTCCAGTGAGCATGAGCTAAGTGAATGCTCTACAGCAGTCACTCCATGCCTAGTGGAAGCCAGAAGGAAGGGAGCTCTAGCTTTTGGCCGTGCACACCCAAGGTGACCATAAGAACAGTCAGTAGAGGCTTGGATTTTCTCTTCCTGTCTTTATGCTAGAGGAGATCAGCACTGCAGTGTGTCAGGCTGCACACAGGCAGTCAAATTTCAGTCCTCCACGCATTCTGCCTTCCCCTGTTCAATTCTTTGTTTCACTGCTTCTAAGTCAGTCTTAGTAAAGCTCATCCTGTTACACACTCCATGGTTGGGTCCTAGCCTTCTGGATCAGTTTGCTCTTAAGGTTTCCTCAGTCTGAGTAATCTGCAGCACTGCTTCATTCCTTGACATCTCTGACATGTATCCTAGCCATCTGCTTTTCATCTTTAATCTCTTTACAAAAATGGATTCTTGATAGCCACCTGCCATAAGCCAGCAAGAGCAGCTTTGGCTTGCCAGGCTTCTCATTAAAGTGAGTACCTCAAACTCCAACTTTCCAGGCTCCACTTTATCACTTCCTGGGCATATGTAGCAGTAAGACAACACAAAGTTTGTGAAGATTTTTGAAATCAGTCACTCTGTACTTGGACAGACAACAAAAACTTTTATAGGTGTTTCTTTACCTCCTCAGTCTGTCCTCCATGTTCAGGTAAGAATGCCTCTGCAGGAATCTGTCTTTCCTATCCTGCTGTCATAAGTTTTTCCCTGAATTGTAGAATTTTCCTTCTGTGTATCTATCTGTTTTATTTTCTTTCATCTGATCTTGCAGTTAAACAGAACCATTCTGGTTTGGAAGTATGCCCATCTGTTCTGCCCCAGCATCCTTTGTCTGTCTGCAAGTTACCTTCGAGTGACCCTGCAGTCTTTCAAACTGTGTGGTTTAAAAGCAGCCCTGTTAGCTCCTCTTCTCTTTCAAATCCTTCAGAATGGCTGGAAATAAGTGGTTTTGGCCATTCCATTTATTGAAAATTAGTTTTTATTGTTTCTCATTATTTGGATACATAGCAGAGCCATGATGAAAAATAGCCAATTCAGAAGCTTTTTAGATAAAACAATGGCATAAGATTTTAATAAAATTAATTGGAACTTTTTACTATATACAGATTCTCCAGGTCACCGCATGGACATTTTCACATCTTGTGATGTTATGAAGAAACTCCTAATATTTAGGTTTATTCAAAATTTCTGCTCCCTGGAAATATAAGGCTACATAAAAATGCCAGTTTTCATTTCTTCAGGAAATTCTCATATGAATATAACCAGAGAATGGTTTTGTTGGATCAGATCTAAATGATCAAGGGTGCAGTATTTGACAGTATTCAATGGCAAACTCCCACAATCTAAAAGATAGGGGAAATACGGCATGATACTACTGTGTTTTCCCTTAGACATCTAAGAAATCAATGGTTTAATGATTTCCTGAGCAGAAATTTGCACTGAGGTCGTTGTGGCTAGTAACCACATGAAGAGTTTAATTCCATAAATTTGTCCAAGGCCTTTTAACCCCCTTGCACTTCTGGTCCCATAAAACCCTACATCAGTGAATTTCACAAAAAGATTATGCAGCATTTATTTTTTTTACTTTAAAACCTACTACTTCATACTTTCACTAGATGCCCTCTTGTTCTTCCTTATTCACCTTCCTCATGTCACTCTTTACAGGTCTTGGTTTCCAAGTTGAAGAGTCTTAGTGTGATAAACTAAGATTTGGTAAGAATTTACGTTATCCCACTGATAAATCTGATCTGGTTTTCTATTTATTTTTTTCCTGAATCCACTGTAACCTTATATTCCTTTGCGGTGGCTTCACTGTAGGGCTAGAGTCGAATGTGTGACTGCAGTATGATTTTGTTCATTGACATGAGAATACTTTCTGTTTTCTTCTCTATCTCCCCCAGTAATTTCTAACATGTCATGTTCCACATATGTCATTACTGACCATTGAGCTGATATTTCCAGAGGACTATACAAAAAGATTGCCAAAAGCTCCTTCCCACACCACTGGTTGATTTAGAGCCTATCTTTGCATATGTAGAGCTGTATGTAAAGGGCTTGTTTTTCTTCAGGTTTGTTACTTTGCATACATCAACATTAAGTTCAATAGTCATTTTAGTGGCCACTTATTCAGTGTGAGATCTTGAGATCTTTCTGAAATTCTCCATAATCAGCTCTAGTTTTGAAGAGCTTGAGTATCAGCAACAGTCTCTTTTTACTCATGGCACCCCCATTTTCTTATCATTTATGAATATTCTGGACAGTTTAACTAGAATGTACTGGTAACCTACTTCCATATTTTTCATCAACATGGTAAAACCTAGCCATTTATTCCTGTCCTTGAAGCAGAAAACCTGCCATCTTATGCCAGGAAGTTTAATTTTCAGAGCCTTTCATGAAGAACTTTATCAAAAACTTTTTAATTTTTTTTTTTTTTTTATCTACTACACACTGTGTAGTCAATATATAAGCATTGATCTTTTCCTCCCAAATTAGTGCTGAAGTTGCTAACAGCTGTTTGCTTGGGAAAACTCTGGGGGAAACCAAACATGCAAATTTAGTGAGTGCATAAACAGGGTTCTACATATGTATTAAAAATTGTTATTTTAAAACCTGTTTTGTAACTTTTCAATTATTGGTGTTGGCAATGCAATTAATTGCATGTAATTGGTAGTACTTTAGTATTTATTTCCCTTTCCCTTCTGTACGGCTTCTATTATGCATGGCTACTTGTAGTTAGGGAGGAGGTGCCTCACTAAAAACCTGATTCACTGTAATAAACCTAAGATTTACTCTGAAACCGAAGGGGATTTCTGGAGTTCCTAGGCTTTGCATTACTGTAGTGCAGAAGGCAGAGTATCAGGCACAGTAAGCCAAAGTCACTTTTCCTATGTAAAAAAACTGAATGGTATAAAATGCTATCATTAATAGGCACTCATAGTATTGGAGATAAATGTAAATAGAGAAACTGTAAGCATACTTATAAATACAGAAGACTTAACTGTGCCATTAATCCACAGTTGCATTAATTGAATCAGAGGATGTGGGGTTACTCTGCTTCCAAAAGTGCCAGGCACTATAGCTGTTAACCACAGGAACCTTCCAACAAGAAATTCTCTGTGGCCGTAACAGGCTGCAGGTTTCCCATGTATGGTGTGCAACACTAAGTAAGATGGAAAGAAATACCAGGAAAATGCAAGAAGTGAGGTAGTGTCAGTTACTTATAATGAATCACCAATGAGAGTAGGCTATGTGCTATGCCATTGAGTCTTGGATATGAAAGTACTGATCCTGCCATTATTTGAGTAAGCGGAGGTGCAGAAATGTCATAAGAGCTGTAATATGTATCTTTTAGAAGCAGTCCTGAAATTCGGTATAGAAAATAGGAGGTTGCTTTCTTAGTGTTTGTGCCTTCTCTTCTATAGCTCTTGTATCACAGTTAAAATTATCAATATCTATACTTCACTGCAGCTTCCTACTTTGATAGAGAAATGTACTTGACTCCCCACAGTTATTGCAATTGGAGGGGGATCTGATTAGGATGCTTTTCCTAATTAAGTGATATCACCTAAAGTGAGTTTCCCTACCATTGTCTCACTGCGGTGTAAAAATAACAACAGAGTAGAATCATTTGGTTATTTTATTTTCCTGATTAAAATGTCTTTACTAATTCAAATTTTACAGGGTAAAATTCCATCTTAATGAAAGACTGAGGGTCAGTTTTCTAACACAGCTAATTATGTGTCCTCATATCCCAATCACAGTTAGGGCTCAATTCCGTTGAATTCAACAGCAGCACGTCTCAGTAGATCCATATGTAAGGAGAAAGCCCAAGGTGGATACTCAGCCACCAGAGATCAAACAAAAGGTCCTTCAGAGTGTTTTCTGCCTGCAGTCAAGTCTGAGAGAAAGCTATGTATCACCCCCCTCCCCGCCCCCAAATACAGCATAAAAGTGAGTTTACACAGTATGCCTGGGCTTCTTTGACTTTAGCCAATTCTGTAAGAACTGTGCATTTCAGATTCAATTTCTGTGTTTCTGCTTTTGCAATAAACCACTCTTCCCAGGGGAAACACTCCTCTAGAGTCTTGTCCCTTTCTGTACTCCTTTTAAAGGTGCATCTGAACCCATATTTGACAAAAATTCTGCTCTCCTGGGGCAGGTAGTTCCATTGAACTGGTGTGCCAAATAAAGAGGCATCTTTCTGTACTTTATGTTTCTTGTTAATAACTACAAATACGTTAGATTAATTTGTATTTTATCAGCACTTTCTCTTTGTTTCCCTGCCCTATTTAGGCATCCGTGTGTGAGGTTGCATAAGAAATGTTTTTAAGTCCTTAGAAGTTAAATAGACATGGTCTTAAAAATATATTTCTCCCAGAAAAATAAATAGTTTGTTATAGAAAAGAGTTGTTTTACTTAAGAAAGATAGAAGTTAAATATATTCATTTGTATTACAGAATTGCAGCCATAGCAGTTGGATCTGATTTCCGCAGTTCTTCTAGCTGAATACCATATTTATGGAATTTTTTCCCAAAACATATTTCAGCGTCAGGCCTCGTTAGATAGATTTTCTAAATAGATTACCGTGTAATGTTCATTCATTCATTTATTGTTTGTTTACTTTTAATTCTAAAATATATGTTGCTTCAATCTTTCTTATAATTGAATGCAGCACACTTTAAAATCAGTTTTCTTTATTCTGATATAAAAGTTGTATCAGGATTTCATATGGCTCATTCATTTCATTTTGACTAGGCACACTCTGTAAAGAATATTTCATCCCTGTGCTGCTGTTTTCTGTGCCTTTGTGCCTGTGTGCTTAGCCACCAAGTAGTTTTCTTTCTTCTACTTCCTTTCTCACTACTGTTGTTTTTATTGATTCTATTACAATAAGTATCACACAAAAGAGAAGATTAGGACAGAAAGATTTCCCCAACCCATCAATAAATTTCCTAGGCTTGATTAGCTGTAATTTCTTGAAAAGATTTAGAGTTACATTTACATCATGTAAATAAAATGTATAATCCAAGGGATCAGCTCTTTCTCATTTAATAATGTATACCAAAAATAATTCAGCTGAAGCCAGTGGCTTAAATTTGTACGAGAGTGCAGAAAACCAGGCTGGTGTATAAAATGGCAAATTCTTGTCACTTCTGCTTAGGCAAAAATCTAGGGAAAGACAGCTGTGGGAGTTTTGTCCAAATAAGAATTTTGATCCTCAGCCAAGGAGCATGAAGAAGACCAGAATTAAGTACCAGTGTTTTCTAGATAGAAGTGTTTGATAGACTGCTCTGTGCCCGTGATTTTTTTTTCTTCAAATGTTTTTCTTTTCAGTTGTACACAGCGCAGCAGATTCTCTCCATATTAGCAGAAGACAATTTTGCTGTTGAAAATGATGACAGATGAAATGATTGAATTTTCTTTTAAAATTTCTCGCACAGTATATCCTCCTATTGAGCCAAAGTCTAGTATCAACTTTCTGTAACTCCACGACTCCCTTTAAAACTTTGTCTATCAAAAGGATTCAAATATTTTTACCTAAACCATTTGACCTTTCCCTGAGGTATATTTGCTTTAAGAAACAATGAATTCAGAGACAAATCTGTGACTACTTCAATACTCAGAGTTGGCACTGAGGCACTGACATTGTGTTTACTAAAAAATGGGGTCAGCAATGTGATTTTTCATTAGCCGCTGATCATAAAATTGCCAACATGTTAAGAACGTTGCAGTCTTTGCAAGCAGTGTCTCATTCACAAATGTTTAATTGAAACATGAACATGAATGGCACAATTGTCCTGCTGGTCAGTTTTGAATATCTCCTGTAATAGAAGCATTAAATAATTTGAAGGCATATGCTCTATTGCAGTCGTTTATTAAATACAAATGAGACTTCAGAGAAGCTTAAGAGCAGTCTTTGAAATTTCATTTACTTCTGCTTTCAATTCTTATTGAAAGGTGCTTGAGATTGTTTTTTACTGTTTGTTTCTTTCTTTTTTTCCCCCCAAAGCAATCAAACTAATGATACAAGGTAGTTTCCTTTTTAAGTGTGAATCCTTGCGTTCCCTCTTCCTAATTAATCCCATTGCCAAACCCCATTCACTTTTGTAATAAAAGTGGCCCCTTTTCGTTTGGGTCTGGTATTTACAACTGTGGGGCAGAAAATGTCTTAGTACTATTTATTTGTTGTTACAACATGAAGAGCAACAGTGAACAAATAATAAATAATGTCTTAGGAAAACGTTGCTAAAATTCAGAAAGTTCACAAAAAGAGCTGTGTCACTTATTGTGGCTTTTTAGACAAAATATTTTTGACTTCTGCATTCTCTAATATGTATCCTTGTTTAAAAATATGATTCTGAGTTTTGAAGAATTGCCTCTGACCCCAACAATAGTACATTTATAAATATGAACACAGTGAATACTAAATCCCAGATTTTAAAATAATACCTCTTAAAGCAAATACTGTATTCTGATGTTTTAACTGATGTTAACCCATAGACAAGTTTTGGCATCCTTCACTCTGAAGTTACAGCCACTTTTTCGAAAAGAAAGCGGTTTAGACACTTCATCTCAGCTGTTATGCAAAATGGGAAGCTGTTTAGTGCCTTTTTGAAATGCATGATGCAAAGAGTCTTGGCCTTTTAAATACATGCATTGCACAATCAAAATAAAATTACATAAATATAATGTATTAAATAGGGTGCTTCTCCTTGGAAAGTCATTGGCCTTATACAAGTTAACTCTGCACCCTCCTCTGGGCTAGAATATTAGTTGAATAGTTGCAATAAGAAGCAGGATCAGATCCTATTTAAAGGCATTAAGCAAAGTGTAGACATTTAATACAGGTGACTCGGCTGTGCATTCAGCTAATATGGAAATAATTATTATAATGTAGCACTTCATTATTTATAATGCATTAAATGGAGATTTTTGTATGATGCCTTTACAAATGGTTCTCTTGCATAACAGATAACTGAAGTACACAAAAATTAAAGTGAGTACAGGAAGCCAAAAAGATCTTTTAAAAAGCAATATATATGATTTGATGATTAAGAATAGATATTAACACACACAAATAGAATTATAAATCACACTGTTCAGTGGTTTAATGTCTGGTTTTATGGAAATTAAAAAAAAAATCTTCTCTGGTATAGGAATAGAGTCTAAAATAACTCCTTAGTCTGAATGTAAAAGCTATATACTTTCTAGTTATTTTCTTCATGTAGAGTGTGGGAAATGTTTATTCTAAAGCTGAGATGAAGCACTGATGTGAGAAATGTTGTAAAGCATTTCATGTTGACTGGAGCTAATTAACAGCAATGCTTCTGTGTTCTCGGTTTTAAGCAGGAATACACAGTACAATACCTTTTCTTTTGCTGTTCAATAGATTTTTGCTTAAAACCAGATAAATTCAACATCCTTACAATTTTAGCTGGGTTTTTTTTCTTTAAAAATTCTTGATGGATACACTAGAAATATTTCCACTGGCATGTTGCTTTTTTATGTTTTAAAGTAAAATGTAATTTGGTGAATTTGCGCCCTTCTCTAAGTACAGTGTATATGTGAAACATACTGTTTTGTGGCTACATTTCTAAATCAGAGCTATATTTTTAAGGTCAATATGCAAAGAAAGCAAGTCCAGACATAGAGAAAGCTGAAAGAAAATCAATTATTTATTTTCCCTTTTCTCATACACAAGATAACTTTGAATCGGAAGTAAATGCTGCTACCCTGTACATCCTACCTTTACCTCTATTTGTCTGTGGAGATACATTCAGGGAGTTAAAAACTGGAATAACAAAAAAGCTATTTCAGTGCTGTAAAAGCAGGCATTTCCTTATTTTGCAAATCAGGTTGTTTAAATATTAAAGATGTGTGGAATGTGTAAGAATTCATCATCTGACTTTAGTTGGTGTCTCTGGAATTTCAGTATCTTGAGATACGCAGTGCAGTGAATTTTATTTAATATTAAACAAACCACCACTTCTAAATAATTTGCTTTTAAACATTTCATGTTTCCCATTGGCTACACACACAAAAGAAATCTCTGTAATTTTCATCTGACTGCTAATTTACCCATCACCTCTTCGTGCCACTTTTCAAATTCTTTATCCTTGTTTCAAAAGTGCTGTTTTATTTTCCCTAGGAAGTTTCTTCATTCCTGACCATACTGACTCTAGGAAGTCAGAACAAGACATTACTCTAAACTCCGAGGGTCTAAAACTAGTCATTTGAAGATTTCAGGTTGAAGAACTTCAACTCTGCATCACATAGGAGCCAGTCTGCAATGGGAGCTCTATGTTCCACTTGGAATCTGCATCTTTTGAAGTCGTGCCTTGTGATCAGTCTGCGCGCACCGCTCTCACTGAACCTCTGGGGCATCGGATTCTCACTATGCTAAGGAGGGCTGCAGGGGCAGTAGGAACAGACAGTTGGCTAAAATGTGCAAAGACAACTCCAGAGCACAAACACCAGAGTTGAGTCTGTCAGATGCTGGATTGCAGAAGAAATTAATCCCAACTGAAATACTGTGTGTATTTTATGCTGACAGTAGGTAGGACCTACCCGTTCTCTCCATCCGCTGTTATGCCCCTCAGACAACCATGACATATTCTTGGACCCCTACGAAATCACACTTCTATAAAGTGGAATTGGAGCTGAGAGGCCTCTTCAGGCTTGGGGTCAGTGAGAGTGTACTACATCTTTTGTTTCTGTTACGCTGCTCCTGCTGCTTTTAGGGATTTGAGAGCAAAGAGAATAAGGAGAGACTTGTGACTGAGATGTTAGCTGCACAGTTCAGCAGGCTATTTTCTTGTTCCCCCTCATGCTACAGATTTCTAGAAGATCATTGAGCCTGTTTCTTCTGCTCTCTCTAACCTGTTTTCTTCATTTGGGTAAAACCCTTTTCTCACTCTTTTTCTCTGGTTGAATCTGGGCCTATTTCTGGGGCTTAGACACTGCAGTCAGATGATTAAGCTCCCCTTAATCTCTACATCATCATCACCTTTGGACCAGAAAGTAAGAATCATCAAAGGCCCTGTGTGTGACAGTGGTCATCCATGCAATAGAGAAAGCAGAAATCTCTGACAGTTCAGAGTACAGACAGTTTTTCAGTTTTTTTTAATCTGCAGAAAAATACCTACTGAAATTACAACTCGTGGTAGGTCTTAAGAAAAAAATAAATACTACTTGTAATAAATCAACATTCAATCACCTATTTACATTAAATGCCTTTCCATGGAATTAAATATTCAAAAAGAAAATTTCTCTCCTTCAGTAAAACCGATATATATTCAAATTCTTCCATATCCTCCTGTGTTCTCTTTCCTCTGGCTTTATGATTTTCCATTGGGTTTCTTGTCTTCCTCTTTCTGTGCAGTCATTTGAGTTCCCATTGTTACCATCTGCATTTCCCTGCCCCCCTTTGTCTCTTTCCAGTCTTTACTTACTAAGATTTTGAAAACAAAGTAGCTAAAATTGAAATGTTTTCTGAAGGCATTAACTTCATTGTTATGTTTTTACTTGGTTAACTCTGAGAGTTAGAGGCATCTGAAAAATGGGACTGCAATTCCTGTACAGTCTGAATGTATCATCTGGGTCATTGAAATACATTACATTGGCCATATATCTAAGATCTCAGGTCTCCAAACCATGTGCATTTTTTTTTAAATAACATTGGTCTAGTAGTGTTTCACATAGAAGGCAGATCATATTTTTCCATTATAAAGTGCCATGCTGTTTTTTTTCTGGAAGTCCACTTATCGGAAGTATTTTGGTGGAGTAAAGATTTCCAAAAGCAACCCTCAAATCTTATTTCAATTGTATTGCACTAGATTCTGGATATGAAGCTAGAATTGGAAAGGTAAATTCTTAGCATAAAAGTGAAAAACATGTTTCAGATTAATTGAGATTCCTCCTTTTCCTGACTGTGTTGGGTTTGAAGAAGCCCTTTTACTTGAGGTGTTAAAGGCTTATTGCAGCAGCCAGTCAAAGTACATTCTTCAGCCCCAGTGAGCACCTGATTCACCAGCATGAACTGGCAGCAGAGCTGACTCCTGTGCCCTCACCCTCCCTCTTTCCCTGCAGAAACACTTAGACTGGAAACAGAGAAGGTACATAGGGAGCAGAAAAGTGGAGCTATGGCAGTGAGAAATAGACCTACTAAATCTAGTGAAAGACAGGTGGTAAAAGATTGCTGGAGGCCTCTTCCTCTTGGGTCACGTACTCAAAGAGCCCAAATTAACTGTAGCTTGGATAGAGACAATGAAAAATGGGTTGTCATGTGTTTCCATTACGTGACTGCTTTCTCCAGACAGACCAAAACCATCAGGGAACTTGTCTCAGGACTGAGTATGGGAGCCCTATAACAGCTGAGCATACCAGGCACTGTGGATTTGTGGGGGGTTTAGTGTGGACTTTTCAGTGGAAATTATGATTTCAGTACATTAATTTGCCTGTGTGATGGCAGTTTGTCTTGTTTTGTTGAGAAACCAATGTTTCTGAGACTGGAAAGACCCCAGGACTTCACAAGCTGGGAAGTACAGGTGTGTAGGATGGACTTGTCAACAGCTGAGATGAGTGAGTAATGCCACTCCCTGAGAAGGGAAGTGGCTGGGATTGGTTCACTGGCTTGTTGAGACTACACACAGTAAGTACAGAAAAGCAGTGTTTCCATGTAAATTGAGCATTAACATAGAGACAGAATTACTTTTCTCCAACTGAAACATTTGTTCCTATTCACTTTCCAGAGTTTTATAAGGGTAAAAGCTTTGCAAACTTCTTTATATATTGAATTCAGGTTAGGTGTAACATAGATGTAGATGTCAGGTTATCAGTGTTACCTTTGAAATTGAGTGATTAATGGTCTTGATCTCCAGTAATACCCTTTCTGAAAAAGAGAGCATTGAGACATTTCAAGGACAAAGAGGCTTTGTTGGTATAGGATTCCTCAGAGTTACTGAAACTGAGACAAGAAAGAGCCAGTGTGTATCTTCTTACTGCCTGCACACAGCAGGTGACCACATGTCACCCAGTAATTTCTACATCAGGGTTCTGTGCATGCTGCAGAAAGACATACACCTTCAATTTAAAGTGGTAGAGGATGTGTCACTCTTACACCTTCAGTGTTAAAGATTTGCACTTTATTTCACCTGAGTTTTCCAAGCCTAAGCTTTCAGCTCTAAGGTGTCATGTTTCTGCTTAATTAAAATGACATCTGGTATAGGAAATATTTTCCTAGTTGCATGTAAAGTGTCAGTGTGTCACCTCAACCTCTTTGCTACTGCCCTGGAAATATACACTTCATTGATTTCATATACAGAAAAAAACACTTGTATTCCATAAATAAATATAACTAAAATGTCACTTCTAAACTGGGGTGGAAATGGGGTACATAAGAGAGAATAAAAAGGAAGATACTGTTTGTATTTTCAAAGATTTTTTTTTTTAACCCAATACTCCTAAGAGTATCTATCATATAAGAAGAGAAGAGAGTTTGGATTGTGGCATGTATTTTTGTTTCCATTTGCTGTGTGAATTAAGCAAGCAAGTAGCAATTCCTCCTTTATGAAAATACTCATAAAATCTTGTGGTTCTTTTTCTTCAGAGGACATACAAACTATTTAGGACAGCATTTGTACTGCTCAAAACAGTGGTGTATCTAGCTCATGCTCTAAACTAAATAACACCAGAGGACACTAGAAATAAGAGGACGTTAGAAATAAGAGAAGACCTTTGGATTGCTCACTGACTCAAAAGGAAAAACATGGTTTCTCCAGGTTGCTCCAATTTCTAGAAAAAAGGTTGCATTGCACACTGCATGAATATCATGATGAAACTGATTCCAAGATACAAAGTACTGTGACAAAGAGGAACCCTACCTTTTAATATAACACCACTAAAGGAGTTGCCCTATGTACCCTGCCTCTTTAAGAGCTCAAGGAACAGCCGAATGTGAGTCGTCATGGTTCAAAGGTGCTGCTATTCCTGCTACACCCAGATACACCTGGGCAAGTCCAAGAATTAATGAAGTTCAGAAAGCTTCCAGACACAATTCTGATATCACCCTTTGAAGCCAATTGTTCTATACTTAGCCACTTTGAGCAGCTTGTTTTAGAAGCAATAGATAGTACTGTTGTCCAAAGAAAGGGCACTGAGTTATATGAGCTACTGGTCTGATTTGACTTTGCCTTTTTATATAACCTTTTCTCTAAGCCTAACCATTGCTCTGTGAATAATGTTCTAGTTTCTATGAACTTTTGAATGCTCATACCATCCCCATTTCTTTCCTGTCACTGCAGTATTGCCAGGATTTTTGTCTAAGCTGTAATGGCCTCATACACCTCTATAAGCCTCACCCCTTCATTAGAGCCTGGGTTTTATTGGTGCAGCACCCTACTGGAAATGAGTGGCAGAAGTTTTCCTCACTTCAATCGGTGAAGATTAGCAGAGAACTTCCAAAATATACCATCTCACTTCCCTTATTCCTCCAAGCTTTGGTACTAGTATACATTACAGTGCACATTTTTTATTGCCAAGCAGACACTGGCTCATTCACTTTTTTCCCTATTTTGGAATAGGTTGGCCTGGATGAGACAAGGTACCCAGAAGGAATCTGACTGCAAAGACATTTTTGAAACCTGTTGTCCTCTTTGGAGACATCTACCTTTCGCAGTTCTTGACATAATTCAGATGGTGACCAAAGCATATTTTTTTCTACTCAAAAATGTGAAAAAATAGACCCATGTAATTGCTCTGGGCACATTATCTTAAAACAATCAATAATAAAGATTGCATAGATTGCATATTGAAAAGTCAAAGATTACAAATAATGTGTTTCCATTATTTATATTGCTAGAAGGCATGTTTGTTCTGCAGCTTATGTCTTACAAAGCAGTCTTGACATCTGGGTTTCACTTAACTAAATTGTTAGATAAAAGAAACAGGAAAATTTACTGAAATGCTTTTGTCACTGAGGTCTTCCTTTCTACAGACAAATTCCTCACTGTTTTGTAGGAAATCCCAGTGCATTGAATCTGTAATCCAGAACTGGATGCATCAGATTTTACTCCAGAAAAGATCTGTCCGAGTGACAACAGCCCTAGGAAAACAAAACAAAACAAAACAAAAAAAAAAGCCAAAAAAACACAACCCCCCCCCCCAAAAAAAAAAAAAAAAAACAAACCAAAAAATACCCAAAAAACACCACCACACACCAAAACAAACAAGCAAACAAAAACACCAAACCAGGAAAACTCATAATTTGACTTCTTCACTTAAGTATACCTGCAGCACAGAGGACTTTGGAATAAAACAAAATTTAAAAATCCAACTCCATAAAAAAGTGTTGTTCTGTGTGCAACTGTGTTGAGGGTTTTTGACTGGCTATGACTGGCTTCTGCAGCAGTCAAATCTCTTCTCTCCTCTGAGCTTCCCAAAAATACTCACTAAAGGAATAATGTAATTACATCTTGAGAAGCAAAGAAAGCTTTTCCATTAATTTCAGTGCAAGGAAAACAAGGCTACTTCTGCATGTTTTGAAGACCTTTTTCAAATTCTCTACAGATCTGGTTTTGATAACACTGGGTCCACCCCTTCTCTAGTTGGAAAGACTTTCTCCACATCCCAGGAAGTTGTTGGTTGCAGGTCGTATTTCACTTTCCATATCAAAAGAGCCTGCTGGTATGCCTCTTAGCATAATTCAGAGACTTATCACTTAAGACCCCTTTGCTCCCTCCTCGATTTCAGCACATAACTTTTCTATGTTACTGTGTTGTAAAACCTGTTCTTCCTCAGTGAAGCATCAAAATCATCCAAATAGACTGAACTGAGCTCACTTGCCTACACTCTGATCAGCTGCTTCCTTTTTCTAATAAAGTCTGGAGTCTTTTGGAGAGCTGGATTCCATGCTGCTTTTGCAGAGCTTTGCACATGTTAGCATTGCTCTGGCTTGTTTCTTCATGCTTGCTCTCCATTCTTACAGCAGCCTCTCTCATTATCCTAATCCTGTGTGAGATAATGCTCAAGGAAAATGCTTGATTCTCTCTGTTTTTTTTCCTTTTCTAGAAGCATTTCTCAATACATGCATGTTGAGAAAAGTGTCTACCTCCTACCTTTAGTCTCTCCTTCATTGCTTCTCTAGTTCTTGGTTTTGTCTCAAGCAAGGATAGTACTGAAACTCTCAGTTTCTTTTGTCAAAGAACCTTTGCTGTATTTACTTTGCTGTAAGTCCAGATTTTTCTGCCTTCTGTGAATAAGCCACACACACACACAATTACAGGTGCTATAAGCAGAGGAAAGAAGAGGTGCAGCAGAGATACAGGGTTACTCTTGGACTGATACCCAGAAAAAGTCATCATTTGAATGCGTTCAGCTCTGTTCAAGCCTAATGTACAACAGATTAAGCTGTGGCCTGAGTCACTTTCATCTTTTTAACAATCTTTTAAGGGAAGAATTGCCCAGTTTCAGGTAGAAAATATTTTTCCTGCATGACACCATTGTAAGAAGATTTTTTTTTTTTTTTTTAGTATTAAAATCAGTTTGTTTGGAGCATCCTACAATCTGCAGAGAGTATTGCTGGATTCTACTATTTTATTTTCTTAGAACATTGATTATTTGGTGAATGTAACTCCACCTTATAGGAAAGGTCTGAAGAGCACTTTATTTTGCAGAAATATATATAGATCCTTTCAAGTAAATCTCAAGTTTTGTTAAGCAAAATTGTGTCTGTGGCTATTGGAATGAAAGCAAAAGACAAACTGTAAATCATGCCAGGTGCAAGGAAGTAGTAAAAATCTGAGGTTTCAAAATAATCCTGCAAGAAAGAAAGGTCAGGCTTATATTCCTCTAGCAGCCCTGAAACGAAGTTTTTAAAATCATAATGCCAGACTACCCCAACACTCCCTGTAAAGAAATTTTCAGGGCAAATGGAGTAAGCTTAGCAGCGCAGTTATGGAGCAGGTTATGCATGGGAACTCTTGCACTCCAGCACTTTGTTCCACCCTCAACATCACAGCAAAGGCTACTCAGATCAGAGGGTAACTTGCTCATTTTTAAAAATATGACAATTTACTTCAGCAGTCACCATCAGGCTGAAATGTTCTGAGCAGTATAGGCTGATGGGGCTGAAAGATGCAGATAGTGTGATTATTTTTTACTATTATTACTTATTAATAGTAAAATAACCCTATTTTCTGAGGGAAAGGAATGACAAAAGAGCAGTGGGTTATTGGTATCACTGCCTGTGGGTTATTGTGGGTTGTGAGAGGTGATAGAGAGCTGTTTGCTGTCACCAAGGAAATGCAGGATAAATTTAGGAAGAGCAATATCATTGCACCTGACCGGGTCAAGGTTATAATGGTGGTTGTTGGGCATGTGCTGATGCTATTAAACCTCTATTAGCATGGAAGGGCTTGATCCTATTCTACTGAGAGCTGGAGGAGGTCTCTTATCGTAACTTCAGCGGGAAAAGGATCGGGCCCTGAAAATATACCCAGGGCAAATATTTCTCTTACACGGGGAGAAAAAAATTGTCCCCAGATTTTGAACGGAATAACCCCAAATTTTAAAGTAT
>WEIU01022228.1:0-12620 GCA_013389925.1 Aegithalos caudatus
GGAAAAAAAAATTACTCTGACAAGGATATTGCAGTGTGTAAATTGATGTGGAAACATAATTGCTTGTAAAATCTCATTAAAGCTAAAAAGCAGACGAGGGAAAGCTGCAGGATAAGAATAGCTGGTGCACTGCTCCTCAGATGAGAGTTCTGCTTTTTCCACAGCATCTAAATGCCTATGTATGTTGGAATAGATATTCTGTTTTAAAACACTAAGTAAATATTAAGCCTCCATACTCTCTGCCTTACTGTTTGCATTCTTTGACACTTGGCTGTAAGGGTTTGCAAGTTTCTTGGATGAAGTAATTTTGTACCAAGATGGCAGATAGCTCCAAATAACACAAGCAAAGCTGGGAAAGACAGGGCTTTCCTGAATGCTGCAGTGCTTCTCTCTGTGCAGGGATCAAGCCAGGGAAGTTTTCTGTTCCTTGAGTCTACAGTAGCACTTATATAGCCCCAAGATTTTGCTTTGCTGCCTGGACAAGGTAATGAGTCAAGGTCATGACCAAGTAGTGTTTGCTTTTGTTCCTTTTTGGTAAGAAAATAATCTTTCAGTTAATGATTCACAGAAAAACAAAAAAAACAAAAAAAACCCCCAAAAAAACAAAAAAAAAAAAAAACAACGTGTGAAGTATGGGAGTTAACCAAGTATTACACTGATGTGTGAATGACTCTGGGAATTTCATCCATGCATCCAGTGTTCCCTTGAATAGATTCTTCACAAGATGTTGGTATTCTGTGATTATAATTCTCCAATTTTGTGGCAGAAAGCTAATCCTGGAAAACAGAACAAACTCCCCGTATTTTAAAGAGCAGATTAAGAGTTATGGGCTTTGTTCCTAGGCTTGCTGATTTTTTGGGGGTCACCTCAAATTATTATTCATACCAGGGATTTAGAAAAGCATCCCCTGATCCTGAAAAACCAAGTAAAGATATCTAGGAACTGTTATTCCTGTAATAGTCAAGGCTCCTGTACATTTCAGTAGAGTATCAGAATTCAGCATAATTCAACACAGCATCCTAGGAATGAAACATAGGAACATGGGAACATAGTATCAGAACTCAACATAGGAAGATTAATCTCATCCATCTGAAATGAAGGACTGCCAATAAACAGGGCTTTGATTTAAACATTATTACATTCCCCTTTCTAACTCTTGCCAACATAGGCAGAATGATCTTAATATTGATCAGAAAAAAGAAAATGGTCTAGTCAGTGGACTCTGAACATATTCTGCACATTAATGTAGGTAATGATAAATACCTTTAATAAAGAGTGTTTTCCCACAATGTTTTTTTTGATCTATTCATTAACAGACTGATTTATTTGAATTTTAACCATCTAAATTTAAACATCAATTTTAAATTACCTGTCTATTCTCACAGTGCACTAATGGAGGGAGATAAACATCTCCAGTGGGTGATTCAACCACCTGAAGATAAAAATGTAAGATAGATGGGAAGCACCTGTCATTCCATTGGAGAAGCCACCTAGATTTTGTGGAAGGCATCTAACTTCCAAACAGGTAAAATTACCTGGGAGAAAATCCAGAAAACCCCATGCACCAGAACAGAAAAACTTCAGAAGAATTTGTCAGGGATTACAGGGAATTAATGTCACCTGACCTGACTATGAGACTACTGCTAAACTTAACAAAAAAACAAATCCTGAGATTTGAGGAAACAAGAAATATTAAAATTTCTTTCCTTGTTTCTCACTGATTTTAGGGTCTAACAGTGGAGTGCTGGAAGGAACTGTATTCCTGATAATTTTGTTGTTGCTTTACTGAATTTATTCTTGCTTTGAATTTTATACATATTCAGTGAGTGGCTAGAGACAAAATGCAGTAAACTGCTCTCAGCCATCTGCCTGGGACTTCTGGGCCACATGGAGGAGCAGCCATGCTGGAAAGGGATTCACACAAGTCTAAAATGTCCTGCATTTCCTGTAAAAGGAGCAAGTCAGGTGTTGCAGCACAGGAGCTCAGCACTGGAGCTGAAAGGAAAAAGGGGGTACTGAAGTACTGCTTCAGTTAATTTCCTGGCAAGAAGTTGTAAGTTCTGTAAAGTTATTAGCTCTGGCATGGAATGGATGGGGTAACAATAGAAACATTTTAATTTGAAGATATATTAACTTCTTTCTCTTTCTGTATCTTCTCAGTTTCTAACTTCAGTCTTTCCGAAGAGACTTTTGGATCTAGACAGGCTCCCCACAGCTTCTTCTGCTTATTTCCTGCCTCTGACTTTTTCTGAGATCCTGGCTTGTAATCTGTTCTCCTCCTACAGTTCCTTATGGCAGTGTCTTAGTGCTATCCAAAAATACACGTGTTCCATAAAGAAACCGCCTAGTTGCTTGGAACTGGTACTGGTATCCTGGGTCTTGCTAGATTGTACCTTCAGCTTATTAATTTCCTTCCAGAAGAGCTCTTTTCCAATGTAATGATCCAGGTTAAATGAGTCACTTTGGCAGCCAGTTTAACCCAAACTGTGCTGAAGTGCACAGTTCAGGTAGAACTGCATCTCTAAGTGATCTGATGGGTTTTTTTTTCTCGCATGAATTGTTACACATCAATGCTTATTTGATTAAAAATACACAATGAAATTATAAGGAAATTATTTCACACTGAGGATTCACTAAGGATGTATATTTTGGAGTCAATCAAATATACACAGGTATCAATTTCTTGCCCTCCTTACCCAGTTTTGGCAGTACTTGGGGCTCAGATGCACAGTTAGGTAGTTTGTGCACAATTGGTACCCCACTGCATTCCCTATTGCCAGTGTTTTATGATGTGGAAAGGTCCAAAAGATGACCAAAAGACGTACAGAAATTTGATTTGGAGTTACAGAGAAGCTTCAAGCCTTTTAATTTTTCCTCCAGGTTCAGCCACAATTCTCCCTTTTCTTTGGCATTATGCATGCAGACAGGCACGCTAATACCTTTATTACATAACTGTTCAGAAATGCTCCCATTTCACAGTAAAGATGCATCTCATTCACACACCTTATGCAAACAAGATATAAATTGCTACACAAGTGAGGACATGCAACATTACACTCAAAAAGGCTACTCAGCTGCAGTCGTCATAGCCCTTCCCAGTGCCAGAGAGGGAAAGTCTCCCTTTGGCTTGTTTTCCTCTCTTTTTGGGGCTGACAAAACTCTGCTTCTTCATTGCTAACAGGAAAGAGCTGTGCAGTGAAGAGCGACCCCTCCTCCCACCAGCTTCACGTTCAAGGTTGGGTTGACCCTTACTGACCGTGCTTCCGTGCAGCAGATCTGGTGCCAACTGGGCAGTTTTTAAAAATGCCAGCCCAAATTATGCAATTTGCGTGATTAAGCGTGTGGGTGAGTTTAAGCTCTTGTAAACCTTTATCATAACCTTTGCCACAGTCTGATGCAGCTGTGGAAATATGGACTGCTCAGAGAGGTAAACTTAGATGAGGGGTGGTTTTGGTATTTACAGACATGCATGTTCTTCCAGCTGGAGGCTTCACACAGCTGCGGTTCATAGACAGTTGCCCTCAGCTGCAGATCTGCAGTCAAATCACAGATATTTTTCCTCGTGTGGGGTTTCTGTCCTCTCAAAGACCCCTGCACTATGACTTCAAGAAATTAGCGATTGAAAGACCTCTGCTGACTGGTAGTTTTGCCCTTCTGCAAAAGGCAGGGGCAGATGATGTGATTATGTTTTGACAAGAGTCTGGCCTGTGATAATTCCAGAAGGTTTTCTTTTACTAATAATACCTAGAGGAGAGGAGCTGAAAGCAAATTATATTTCCAGATTTTCAGATACTAAAATACTGTAATCTCAGAGGATGTACTGGTATTCCGTAACTTGATTTAATTAAACTTTGCATTAAATTTGAGTCAATTTAAATCCATTTTTTGAAAGAAATGAGCCAGTACAGTAAAGTAAGAATGGGGAATACACACAGCAGGTAAGATGCTGACAGCTGCATTTCCCTATTCCTTAGCTCTTCCCCCTTCCCCCTGTCTTACTAGTACTTTTCCTGTAATGCTCCTCACTGCAGGGAAGCCTAGGAGTGTTTTGGCACAGGGTAGTCTGCTTATTCTCCCTGGAGACTGCACAGAGATCATAAATCCTTCTGGAGTTCTTAACCCTTGTATGTAACTGACAGCTTTAATCTTCTTCATTAATAAATTCAAGCAAGAGGCAGTGCAGACACACGGAGAGGAGGACACATATTCCAATTGCTGGGCAGCCAGTCACACAATTTCTATTTCTAATAACCTTTTTCAGGGTTGAAAGACATAAACAATATTACTGCCCAATTTTTATTTAATGTGTTTTTCAGGCAGAACCACTGTGCACTGGAAGTGATCAGTTTTTGAGACACACCAGTGTCCTAACAAATACTTGTGATAGAAACAGGTCCCTGAACATTCTTTTGTTGAGGAATTCTTTGGTTTAATCACATTAGTGACTTCTGCTGCCTTTTCCTGGGTTGTAATTTGTGTTGCACTCCTTGCGCTCATTGCTGTCCCTCTTGGCACAACTGGCACCTCCTTCATGGCTTCTGCTGTCAGTGGAACGAGATGCCAGTAGTATTGGTTACATCAGGGTGATCTGTGAATGCTGGTGACGTTCTTGTAGAAAGAAAAGTATGATGACCCAAGACAACCCAGTCAACTCTTTAGATGACTGTGCAAGTAAATTTTCCAGATTGTCTAAATGCAGCAGAGAAATCTACCCTGGCATATCTTACTCCTCACTTATCGCTATTATGATACTGTACCAATGAGGTTTTTCACTGGCACAGCACTGTAACACATGTATTTCAGAGCATTTTAGTGCATGAGAAAACATTTCCTGCAAGTGAGACAGAAAAAATGAATTATATGTCCCAAGTGACATATGATTTTATTGTTGCAGATAGAGAGAAGATTGATATCTTGTGTCTTCTTGTCACAAAGCTGCAAGAACCATTTGTGAAAGATACTGGAATGCTGACGTACAATGCTTGGGGTTTTTCCACTATTTTAGCATGGTTGGTGTTATTGTTTGACTGACTGTGTGTTTCTGAAGATGACAGAACACTATCTTCTCTTCATTTTACAGGGTTGTTTCACCCCTTTTACATAGGGATTGCTTTCACAGCACTAATTGCTTAAAGCAAGTGCTATCTAAATGTGTTTGAATGTATACAATCATCAGAGGAATGTTTTGAAAATCTTTGTTAGAATCCAATAAATACATAGTGATTAAAAGGGAGATTATGACAATGTAGTAGGTGAGCAAACAACTTTCTAAAAAGGACACTTTCCCCCCTTAAATATTTGCTGGCATAATTTTTAGAAGAATCCAGATATTCATAAGCTGCTGTGAAGATCAGTTGTGTATAAAAGGACATTTTATTCAGAGTTTGAACACTCAGAAACAAGCTGACAAAATTGGTACACTGCTGATAAGGTTGGATGTTAGAGTTTTACTAAGGTCCCGTATTTCATTTGAACACACAACACTCTCTGACTGTCAACACAACAAGCACAAACTCCAGGATGTTTAAACAACCCAAATTCCTTTAGTGGCAAGCTGGGCTGGCAATGAGTGGTACCTGATGAGGGAGCAGAAAGAGATGTAAAGCTCACCCTATTATGTTCTGCACAGGTCAGATCTCAAATGACTTCAAGGTACAAGTTTATTGTCCACAGTATGCACCAGGGAAACACAAAAACCATCTATTTCTGATTTTTAAAAAAAATATAGTAAAGCAATGTTCCCAAGAATAGTAGAGACATAGCAAAACATAGATTCCTCCAGCTTTGATCCAAAAACTAAATTCTGCCTTTTTAGTATTGTTCAACATCTGCTACAGCTGTTAAAATGTCAATGCTGGGTGCTCTTAGGGTTCTCAGCATTTGATTTGTTCTCATTCCCACCTTTCACGTGGAGTCATGTGGATGGTAAATTGTCCAGGAGGTCCAGTGCTTGATGGCAGATCTGGGATGTTATAAGTACTTTGAGAATATTTCATTCATATTCACTCACTGCTTATATAAAATGTCAAATTCCAGTCTACAGGAATGTCTGAGTAATGCACCATGTACCAGAATAACAGTGACTTCCTAAAAATTTCTTAGTTTTCTCAGTAGTGTGTATGTTATTAGGAAGCTGAATCCAAGGATTTTAAGGTCTGACTAGAAAAACAGTAAGAAATTATGTATTATTTGCCGTGCATAAGGCTCTTATAACACAAAGACAACAGAATATCAAACAGTCACTGCAGAAAATTGGTAGAATATTTAAGACATATATTTATAAAGGACAGGGTTTTTTTGTATGTAGGAGGTTTGGATGTCATCCAGGATGACTCAAGTTTGTAAGGCTTTTCTAAGTCTGTGACAACTGAAGTGACATAATTATGAATTATTATCAGAACAAGCCAGTGCTGCTCTTCAAAATCTCTATTGTGCCTTGCAACAGTTGCTTTACCTTAAGCAGCACAAGTGTCCTTAAGATACCATTTCTTATTCTGCCAAGCAGCTTCCTGGTTATGACAGTCTTCAGTTAGAAAGCTTGTTTGCACATTGACAACAGCATTGTAAGTAATTAAATCAGCACTATTTCTTGTTGCAGAATCCAAGCACTCCAGTTGGCTGAGCTTTCTGAAGGTGGAAATGTTGCTCTCAGCTCATAAGGACCTTAAGAAAAAACAAAAACAAAAACAAAAACAAACCCACAAAAAAACCACAAACCCCAAACAACAAAAGAAATAACTCCTCTCTAAATACCCTTCCATACATATAATCAGAATAAGAGTGGAAAAACCATCTGAGAAGTATTCCAACCCACATCCAGCACTTAAAGTCCTCCAGAGGAAAAAGTGTGAGGAGTAATTGTAGCAGGATGCTCTGCATGGAGTGGGGGTAAAACAACTCCAACAACTCCCTGTCAGTGTTGAATAGAGAAGGGGGTGTCTTGGTGTGTTTAGTGTTGAATAATGCTGAGACCAGTAGGACTCATCACTGGCAGAAGTCAAACATCCTGAGAGTGAGGTGAGGATGTGGCTGGCATAGTTAAGTACCTGATAAAGGAATGGACAGGTCATACTACTGATAACTTATCTGAGGCTGCTGAGCTGATGGTGGACCTGGGGACATCTGACTGACAGTCCATCACCTGATACTATAAAAGCCCAGGTCCACTTTTTAAAGGGAGGATATTCTCACACACCCCTTCTTGGAGTGTGTGTGGAGATTCCTCCCTGGAGAGGGGTCTCCCCTCCAGGTTATCTCTTGAGGCTAAAGAAAGATTTACCCCCATCTTGGGGTGGATAAGCAACATCAACTTCTACTTAAAAACTGATTTTTTTAACTAGCTTTAATACAATTGCATTGATATTGCTTCTATAGTGCACTATGCTATACAGTAGTTACAGCTACCTGTACTGTGTAGTAAAGAATTCTGATTACGATGTTGTAGTCCGATCATTATCATAATATTACCAAAAATAGGTAAAAATAAAAACTCCTTAACACCAATACAAATTAAGAAGAAGGCATTCTTTATTCAGCAGGATGCACAAAACCTCCTCTGAAATATTGAGCCTGCTGAGTACAGAAAAAGCTCCTGTTTATACGCTGTATTATACATACATATTCATAGGTTTTCCCAGGAAAAACATACAAACGATAATAATTTCCCTGAAATTGGCATGGAGGTCTTCTATCCAATCTTCTCATGCCTTCTTCTCTCCTGGGGGTCTCGGTTGTGGTCCCTGGTGGTCCTTGGTTGGTGAACCCAGTTACACCTGACCACTCAGTGAACTGGTAAAACCTGGCACAACTGGGCTGGTTGCTTTTCATTTCTACTCCCTACAGAATGAGCATTGTGTGGTTTCATAGGCCAGTGAATTTTGAAGAATAAGCATTGTATTTACCACCAGGCGCAAACAATTATTCATCTGGCAACTATAATAAATAACTTTCTTTCATACAAATATGTCTGGCTTGCCACCCTTAATGCAAAAGGTTCAGTTACACCTATACAATTGTTCAGACATAAATTGTTGCCTGAGTCAGGGGTTGGGATTGGATAGAGCCTCACTCTGAGGAGTTTAGAAATCCAGGGTGTCCCTTCCATGCTCACTGTATGGGAGGTTATACCTGAAAAACCCTTTCTGCAGCTGCCAGTCTGCCCTGGGCAGTAATATTGTTTATGTCTTTCAACCCTGAAAAAGGTCAATCCACACTCTTAATATTCCCAGGAGCCATGACTTGGTGTTAGGAGATAAAATTTCTGTAAAATGTTTTTAGCCTTCTAGGATGTGGTATGCTGACATCACAGAGGAGCAATTTCTTTATCATCACCTGATAATTGTCCCACATGAACTGGGAAAAATTAAATGCCTTCATCTCATTTTATTAAACACTGAGGGAGAATTCCAAAAGTCAATTCCTTAAATTACAAAGCAAGAATTTTTGAAATTTTGATTTAAATACTAAATTTCCACTCAGTCTTTAGAGGAATTTTGAAAATCGCTGTCAAAAGGGTTTAGATTGAAAATTGTGTTCCTTCATAGTTGTCATATGTCTCACAGATTTAAAGGACCTTGGAAAAGGTCCAGCTCAGAGTGTACCTGTGAAACTGCAAAACTATTTTGTGAAGCAAAATCTCTTCAGTGCTGATGCAGAAATAACTATGTTCCAGGCCAGATCTATAACAAATGCTCATGTGGAATTGAGATAGACTGTAAAACACAAAATTCAACCTCACCCTTCCTCCCTCTGCTTTGTTTCAGGCAGGGACGTTTCTGGTATACTCCCTGGGCTGGAAGGAAACTGCTGTTTGTTTTTAGAGCTTTTGCCTTGAATTTTTTCTGTCCTTCCCCAGCTCCCTTTCCTCCGTCTCATTGCCCTATCTGCAGCAAAATCAGAAGTTCGAAAGTTTGACAGTGCCTGAAGCAGGTGGTGTTCATGACAAAGGCCTGGCACTTTGTTTTCTCTCTGATGTGCCATATATCAGCAGTCAGCACCATATTTGGAGTCAGACCTACAACTGCTCTCAATATTTGAGGTTAAAAAAAATCCTGTGAATTGGTTTCTGCATGTAAGGACTTCAAAGGAATGTAAAAGAAACATAAGACTGTTCAGCATGTGTGAAACATGAGATTAAGACATCAGATGGGCTTTTCTGTGAGTTCATTAAGATGTTAATGGAGCAGCAGTATTTATCTTTTCAACACTCTGGCATATTCTGAACATCAGGATTCCAGCTCCTCCTTTGTTAGAGAAAAAAGATTTTTAACCATGCGTCTACTCAAAATACCAAATAATACCAAGTAAAAGGTTTTCCTGGCCCTGGAAGTAGAAATCTGTATGGAATGTCACCAGAAATGGCAGTTTTTTAGAGAGGAAATAATAATAATAATAAAAAAAAACCCTTAGAGAATAAATAATGTTTTCTTTTCTGTTCTATTCTGGCCACAAAAACACTGTGGATTGTCCCAGGGGAGAATATGCCCACATTTTTAAGGAACTGCTAGTGCCATGTGTTGTACCCACCATGGAGTGGAAGAAGATCTGATAAGAAAATCTGTACTTTGACCAAGGGAGCACATTCTGGAGAACAGTTCAGGAGCATGGAGACTCCTGCTTGGTCCTTTGGAGCCATTTCCAGAATAAACTAAACAACATTTCTGTCACCAATCTCATACCAAATGGGGACAGCAGTAGTTGCTACATGTGTACAGCTAGCCAGTGTATTTCATGAATGGTAACTATCTACCAATTTCAGCTTTGTTTCAGAAGTTTTGGGGCTTTTTCTCCTTACAGAACAAAAGTTTAGAAGAAAACCACTGAAAGCAGGAACATAACATGAGACAAATAATTTTTAGATAAGCAAGTAAGGGGAAAAAAAAGCAAAACCAAGAAACTAATTGAACATCAGCAAGTTCTTTAAAAAGGAGTCTATGCAGCAGTGGGGGAAGATGTTGGAAAATCCTTTTAACTTTAGAACAATAATGTTTGGAACATATATCAGTAGTTAATATGTGATAATCTTAGTTTTGAGATTGTGTGTCAGAGCAAAGAATGATAACAGAAGTACCTCAGCTTGCCCACATACTTGAGATATTCTCAAGAAGAAAAGATTCATTAGAAGATCTGGAACCATAAAAGGGAAATTTGGGGAACAGGATGTTCCTAAATAATCCTCAAAAGACCCCTACTTATATCCAAATAATGAAATAATTTGCTTATATGCATATATTCAGGAAATGTAATGAATATCCAGCTCAGTGTGACAGAGTAGGTCACTCCCATGTCGCTGTTGGACACAAAAATGATGAACTTTTGACTCCAGTGATTACAAAGATCAGGAGGCTTTATTTGCTGTCTTGTGCNCCTTTTAACTTTAGAACAATAATGTTTGGAACATATATCAGTAGTTAATATGTGATAATCTTAGTTTTGAGATTGTGTGTCAGAGCAAAGAATGATAACAGAAGTACCTCAGCTTGCCCACATACTTGAGATATTCTCAAGAAGAAAAGATTNGAAACAAAGTGGCTTTTTACAGGAATCATCCTTGGGAGATGGAACTTTCCCAAGCCAAGAAATTAAGCAGTCTGACAGGCTGAAAACCTTACAGTCTCAGAAAATCAAACCCACACTCTCAAGCTATAAAAATATGAAAATTGAAGGAAAATAACACAAGTAATCTATTTTACCAGTCTGCCCTCATTTTGAAAAGGATTCAAATGGAAACAGGAAAAGCAAGTTCTAAATACTATGTTGTCTTTAGTGGGAAAAAGATAGTAGTGGGATGAGAGAAGAGAAAGAAAACAGAGAAGGAAAATGTATCTGACAATACATTTCCAGTCAATTTTCAAAAATCTCCCTTTTGTCAGTGAAAAAAGTTTTTGTCAAGCCATCCAATTCCAAGACTACTGAAACCACACTTCCCTGTTTCCTCCTGTGGGTTGGACCACCTTGCCTGTCAATTTGTCACAGCAGCACAATTTCTACAACCAGAGGAGCACCTAGCTTGTCATTTCCATTTTGTGCTACATGCAAGAGAGGTCAGACTGTGTGTCAGCTGTGAATCAGGGCCTTCAGACATGCCCTCCTCTTCCCCTCTGCAGTGCTCCTTGATTCAGGGAGCAGTTTATGTTAATTCCAAGTGGCTGGATGTTGGGTGCCTCTCACTCAGTCATGTGCAATCCATTGTGCTCCCTGCAATGGAACACATAGTGATGATATTCAGAAAGTTAGTACATCTCAGCAATGAAGCCACTGATCCCCATCAAAAATTTTATCAACAGGACATGTTTTCTTCAAATGCAATGTCTCATGAATTAATTAGTGCAATTGAAGGTTTTTATGTGTTGAAAAATGTGCTTGGTTATTTACAGGGTAAAGCAAAACACTTTCAGCTGGGAGAGATGATTTGCCCTGCTAATCTGGGCCATGGTTAACCCAGGGTTTAGTCACTGAAAATAAATACCATTCTAGTAACTTCCTGATTAGGAGGTCAGGAAGAATATCTCATTTTCTTTTTTGAGTCTAGTATCCTAATTCCAGAAGCACAATGCCTTGCAGTCCTGAGGGAAAATGCAAGCATAATAAAAGATTAGGCTACAACTTTCATGATTCATATATTCCCTTATTTTGCAGTCATAATGTGGAAAATTTATGTTGCTGGTCTCACTTTCTCCTTAAGGAGCAGAAGGCCAAGATGAACCTGAGGGTTTTTTACATCTTCTCATTTTTATAATTTTTGCTAGCTACACAGATCTGTCTGGTTTATCTTTCATGAGAAATGAAATTGTCATGCTCCAGTCAATCTGCTGCAGTAATGAGAGAGTTTACTGATAAGGGATGTTGCAGAAATCATCCTGTACTACTCTTAGGAAGACAAGGTTTTAAACCTCCTGCCCTCAATGTTCCCAGGCTTTTTTTTTTTTTTTTTTTTTTTTTTTTTTTCCCCACAGNTTTTTTTTTTTTTTTTTTTTTTTTTTTTTGTGACAAGCATGGATATGGATCTTTAAATTAGTTTTCTCTAAAACAGATGGACAATATATAGAACCATATATAAAAGGAAATAAATTACAAGAAAGCTAATATGAAGTATATAAACACATTAAAATCATCAACAGGTGGCTATATAACAACTAGATAACAGATTTCTTCTGTGACTTTCCATGTTCTCTTCATAGTGTTCTTGTTGCCTCAGGTTAGACCAGAGGTCTGACTGGTTTTTACTGTGTTTGCAGTAACAGAGTAGGAACTCAGTCCTTCTTCTTGAAGTCCCAAAATGCTGCTATAATACTGAAAAAAAAACCCATTGGTATAAGCCAAGATGATTAAAAAGATTTTATTCATATCATTAAAACTACGATATAGTTGTTCTTCCTCCTTACCACTCTATTTAAGATGTAGCCAAGTTTTGGGATGGTCAGCTGTCTTAAACAACTTTCTGGCCTTTAAATCAAACTGGTAAAACAGAACATGTTCTTGATTCAAAGGTGAAAAGAGAAATCCGACACTTGTAGGAATTAGGGCTGGAATATCATTATAGATGAAAATTATTCCATTTCAGAGGAGCTTTGGAGAAATTTTTCTAATCTTTTTAGATTTTCTCAGTTAAAAAGGCAAAA
>WEIU01022228.1:17928-28982 GCA_013389925.1 Aegithalos caudatus
CCGCCCCTCCCCCCAAAAAAAAGCAACCAAAAAAAACCAACCCAGGCCCAGCACAGCTACAATCATAACAAACAATGACATTGGCTTATGTCTTGTAGCCATGGCAGCAACTGAAAGCACTCTTCCCACAGTGTGTTAAGAGGAGGGTTTTAATTGCTGTTTCTCATGACTGGGTGTCTCAATGAGGCAACAAGGCTGAAACAAAGAGTTCTGCAGCAAAGGGGAAAATTCTGAGGCAAGACAATTTGTGATCACACCATAGGAATTTTGTTTCAGTCCTCCAGGGAATGTGCATGCCCCACAAGGTCTGCGTGCGGCTCCTTTTGGAGTCCTAAAGCTGCGCCTATGGATGGTGGTGAAGTTTTTACATATTTATGTATTTTTTCCTTATCAAAGGAGAAGAATGTTGGTGAGAAGGTTTTTCAGTGTTTCCAGTTAGTTCCCTGTTAGTTTGAGCAACATTGTCAAGTCAAAGTCAAAACTAAATCATGTTCTCAGTCTGACTTTTGGATATTTCTTTATACCCATTTCATGAAACATGGAAGTGCCACTACTCTCAGTTTACAGGATTAGGAAAAAATAAAAAAAAACCTGACCCCTTTCAAAAAGAAGTGTGAGGAGGCTTTTCTATCTTTGTCCCTGGTACATTTAGTGAAATATTCTCTCTTTTATGTCAGTTAGCTGGTGCATTTTTTCTTGTATCCTTAGGGAATCAAAAAAGCACAAATACAATGTGAAGAACTTTATTACCATGTTCATAGCAGATGCATAAATATTTTAAAAAGGGAAAGTAGCTACTGGGGAGTTGAATAGGAATTTACATAACATTAAATGTGGGATTTATTTCTGTACTTTCATTCAAGCAAGAAAACTTTCAGGTCAATCTATAGTAAGGCACCAATACGGTGCATACCACAGGCTAGCATAGAGGAGAGAGTGCGTGTGTTGTGCTGAAATAAGTAGGCTCTCTCTTCTCACCTCAGACACAGTTCCAGAAGTCTTTCCCTAGTTTTTTGCAGGGAAGCTCAGGAAAAATGTGCAAGTCTCCTTTCTGGTTTTGCAGTCAATAGTTTCTGGTGTGTGGGTATAAGAAGTGCTGAAGGCTCTGCTGTGCAAGACACTTAACTTGCTTATTTTATCACCTAATTTGCTTATTTTGCCACTCTGTTTAATCCAACTCTCAGGGCTTTCCTCTTTCTATTGGATCCAAGGCTCCACTTAGCAGAAGCCACCACCACCAGCAGGCAATTTTTTTTTTCCCCTGACAGTTCCTCTGTCACACAGCTCTTTGTAAAGCTTCTCACTTGACCTTCCTGGCACTGTAAATTAGTAGGATTACAATAAATACCGAGTTTGATTGGAGTGGATTCCATTGTAGCCTCTCAAACTGCTTTTCTCCACTCTGTGGAGAGCAGAAGCTGCCCAAGAAGGAAATGAGTTCTGGCTACACTCTACCTGCAAACAGGAGGAAACACGCTGTGTAAGGTGTACAAAGAAATGGCTACTTGCATGGCGTCTTTAATAGTCCCCAAAATATGTAAGAATAAATATGCTAAAGAAACTCAATGATTTGTTGTAAAGAGAAGCTGTTCCATACCTGACAGTTCTTATCTGTGAGGTTTGCTTCACCGATTTTGCCAGATAAGCATAAAGAAGTCAGATAAAAAATATGACCAGTGTAGCAAAATGGAGGAGAGAGATGGGGACTTCACATTTATTCTGAGGGATAAAGATGGTTATGGCCAAAGGAGGTGAGTGAATTAAACCTGCAGTGCTGGGCATCCCTTGTTTTTTGGGAAAGAATGTGGTATTTAGTGTATCTGCAGTGACAGGGCAGCAATCACCATGGTAGATGCAGTGATACTTGTGGAAATTTAAAAAGAGGAAAAAAAAGATATGACAGCAACAAACAATGTCAGTTTGTTTCAAAATCTGCCAAAAAGCACAAAAATAACTGGAGTAATAAAGGAAATGGCCCTCAACACTGGATACCTAAAATAAGAACCGAGGACAAGTGCTTTCCCAGAAAAGTCACAACCTCCAGTAATTGCCACTCCAAGGACTTCGCCACTATATTTAATAGTTCTTGCTGGATTGTTCTTCCCTTAAGTTTTTGCAGTCACTTTTGGACAATTTTCATATTTCATTTTTTGTTTTAGCTGAACCTGCAAGGCTATAGTTCTCTTAGGTGTGTTGCTAGATGTTTCCTAAATCTTGTACTTGAAGAAGCAATCAAATCATTGCCTACCTGCATATTCCCTGTGACTTTTATGGTTTGCTGCCTGAGAAGCTTCAGTGTATATGTTCCCACTTGCGTGCCATTCTTCTTCATGGATCTTGTCCTTTATCTGGCCTATGTGAGCCTTTTCTCATCCTGCTGCTTTTCAATATGAAGCACTCAGAGTTGCATGCAGAATTCAGGGTGCGATAGCTCCTGGCTTCACATTGTGGCACCATGATGCTTTTGGTGAAAGCAGAGGTGATGGAGGGCAGCGGGAACAGGATACTAATCCCAATTGCTTATTTTTAAATGCATAACTGTGATACTCAGTTCCTGGATTCTGGCTGTTTGAGAAGTTAATGAGCGAGCAAGCAGTGCTACTTGTTAACATCCACCCTTAAAACTGGTTTTACAGCCAGTCTTGCAGAACCCAGCTAGTCAGGACTGTGCATTGTCAATGGAACAAAGCTGCTGTGAGAGCTAAATGAAAGGTCAAAGAACGGGGCTTCGTTCCTCTTTGGGTAATTCACAGTATCTAGTAAATGTTGTCAGCAGTTGGAGGTATGTAGTCCCTTGAGAATGGAAGTTGTGTGGGAATTCTGGGCTGAGAAGGAAGAGAAGAGAGAGGGACCTATTGCCTTGCAATATATGTGGGCAAGAGGGAATTTGAGAGGGAAGTGTCTTTACTGACTTACAGCTGTATCACACCAGTGACTGAAATGGAAATGCATTCACAGGTGTTAGAGGTAAAGTGGAAAATGATCACTTGTCCCAGGTGCTGTGGTGCTTGCACATTTAGAACACAATCAGTAGAAAACCCATAACGCATTGAACTTTGTGTGGGGAGAGGTTTACACAGAGAGAGAGAGAGAAAGAGAGAGATGTCCTGAGGGCTGCAAGACCCATGAAGATGGCAAGCAGGACTAAAGTTCTCAGTTGATTGGAACTGTTTGTTTAGTTCATATTCCATCCTCCATGGGACAAAAACATCTGGCTGAGCCCTTCTTCTTGCAAGAGCTAAAAAATAAAACTTAGTCTGTATATTCTCCATGTATTGCCACATTGCTTTAATTTGAACAAATGGCAAAATATGTATTTCAATAATTTAAATTTGATAGTAAGGCTCTGGGGCTTAGATGTTTAATCACCTCTGAAATATGTTTTTATTTTCTAGATAATCTGCAAGAGGTAGCAGTCCTACAAACTTCGTTTTCCCCACTTTGTAGCCTGAAATGACCTATTTGTTTAAACTAGTAAGCATGGGCAATAAATGTCAGATAGAAATTAATTTTGTTCTACAAGGAAAGCTTATTACTTCCTAGAAGGATGTCCCTGAAAACCACTACTGGTATTTATCAAGGGGCTGGTATTTAGAGGTTTTACGGGTATGTAAAAATTATCTAAAATTATACACATACACAGAATTTGCAACCCCCCTGCACATCTAATTAATTTAAAGATAAATATCAGATTTTGAAAGTCACACTGGGATTTCTATCCACAATTTATTTTATTTCAGTGACTTAAAAACAAAACTGCAACATGCTTAGGTGATAGTTGCCTTGAAAGAAAAACAGCAATAAAGATGGCTAAAGTATGGGTAGTTGAAGCCACTGCACTGATTTTTCCATTGTGAATTCTGCAGCACATGCACTTTTCTAGGCACAACAGTGAGAAAACTACACTTACAGAAAGCTTTAACAAACCCTTGCCTCCAGAAGAGCATGCAAACTCCAAAACAAGTTGGAAATTGTCTGGGAGAGAGCCTTTAGTCAAGGCTTTTTTCCCCATATTTGCTCTTCTGCCTTCCATGAGATGAATCCAGTGAATACAAAACAAAAAGGAAAACTTTGCATCATATCCCAAAATTCCTAAGATCAGACCCCATTTTCTTTAATTTAAATAATAAAGAATATATAAAAATAGTTAATACCATTGGTGGTTAGCAGAAATCCACCCATATGGATCTGGTGCTTTCACAGGATCACATAAGGGTTTGAGTTGGAAAAGGCCTTAAAGCTTGTGTGGTTCCACTCCCTGCCATGGGCAGGGACACCTTCCAGTGTCCCAGGCTGCTCCAAGCCCCAATGTCCAGGCTGGCCTTGGACACTGCCAGGGATCCAGGGGCAGCCAGAGCCTCTCTGGGCACCCTGTGCCAGCACCTACTCACCCTTACAGGGAACAATTTCCTACTATATCCCATCTAAATCTACCCTCATTCAGTGTGAAGCCATTCCCTATGTCCTTGTCCCTCCATCCCTTGTCCCAAGTCCCTCCTCAGCTCCCCCCTGGAGCCCCTTTAGGCACTGAAAGGGGCTCTGAGGTCTCTCTGGAGCCTTCTCTTCTCCAGGTGAACACCCCCAGCCTGTCCCAGAGCAGAGCTGCCCCAGCCCTCTGATCCTTTGTGTCCTCCTCTGGACTTTCTTGCTTTTTTATACAAACAGATCATTTTACATACATCAAAGGAATTTTTGGGTCTCTTCTTCCTTCCTATGTTGCTTTTGTTCTGTTTTCTCACAAATGACATATACTTTCTTCAGAGGAAACAAAACAAAGCTAATTGTAAAGCTATTTATACAAACATCCTTTCAGGCACATATTCTTTAAAAATGAACAGTTCTTTTATTCTAAATTTAATTTACTTTCTATGTGGCTCTCACACTGATCTGGCAACTTATTTAGGACTTCAGTATTAATGACAACACTAATTTTTCAACTCAGACAGCACTTTCTAAGTTTTGCAAAGTAATTTATATTTGCTTGTGTATCTCAACTGCCTTTCCCATATACTCTCTCGCATACCATTTATTTGGCTACATCTTTAGGAATTGGACTTTCCCATCATGTTTAAATAGAAAGAAATAGTTGTCAAGTTCATGAGTTGTCTAGTTTTCCAAGGTTACTGATAGAACACCGTCATTCTCACTTTTGCTCTCACTGACTTGTAAACATGTAGAAATTGAATCAATGAGGAAAACACTCCAATCATAAGCCAAATATTGATTAAAAGTGTTTTTCTTTTCCCCCAAGACTATGTTCATAGCTGCATTGCTGTGGTTCAGACCTACTGCCACAGTCTTTTCTCTTTGTGCAATGCTTTCATTTGAGATTTTCTTCCTTCAAGTGCTGAAATGATTAATTAGCATGTCTGTATGTATGGGATGATCTCATTTCACACTAAACAAAGAGGAAAAAATATTAGGAGTAGGACATAATCAGAACAACTTTTTATTCTAAACAGAGAAAACCTCATAACTTTTGTTCAGCTAGTTATGACTGTGAAATAAAATAGTAGTAGACCTACAGAATGGCTGAATTTAACATTTATATTTCTTATGAATTTTTAAAAATATATTTTCTACATGTCCTATAGAGGGACTGTAGGGATGAACAGGTGGTTTTGTGTGATTTTGTTTTGTTTTCTAACCATCTGACTTGACTAAACATTTAGCTTAATCTGCTGAATTTTTCCTCAATTAAGCAAATATTACACTAGACTCTGCTGAGGAAGCAATCACAGTTGCAAACTCATACACATTTTTTTAAATCACATCAAAAACTGAATGAACATTTTTTTGTTTAAGTATGGTGTTTCTTTCATCCTTCTTAAACCATTGCTCCAAAGAGATTTCAAAGGGTAAGTGATGCTCCAACAAGTAAGGGATGTTTTAGAGCACCAAATTCCTCTCAGTATCACATTTCCATGTATATTATGTTGTGTACAAGGGATGCTGGCCAATAGAGTGTGATATGATGCTGCTTTGGAATCTTTGGACAGGATCCATGCTTCTGGAATTGGTAACTAACCGTAGGAAACAACAACCACAGCATTTGTATGCAAGTAGGCAATACAACCGACTTAGACTCTGCTTTGCATCAGAAAACACTTAGAATAAAGGGTATGGATACAAAAAAGCAACTGACTCAAAGCTCATTCAAGTCAAAGGGATTAGTAACGTTGCTTAAGCTCTGTGCTTCATCAGGGCCTAAGTGATAAGCAGCAATAATCCATTCTAAAATTTTTAAATATTGGGCTTTGGGATTTTTGTAGGGTTGCTGTACCAAACCCACAGAGGCTGTTTGGAGCAGTTCCTCAGCTGTTCTACAGCTGACTCGTTTCTGATTGGAACATCAGGGTTTCAGAGCAACTCCCCCGAAAGCTGTTTCCCAGCTTCACAGCTGCCTGTCTGCCCGTGCCACCTCCCTGGAGTCACCATCTCTTGTGTCTGTCAAACAAGAATCTTAATGCTTGCTTGCCTCTGTCAAGTACATGGAAGTCTATAGCTCTGTTTGTGCTGTACATTTCACCTGCTTTGGGCCCTAGTTTTTCCAGACTCAAAGTGAAATCGATACAAGATCCATCAGATGAAGTTGTAGCTTACATCCTTTTCTGACTTTGAGTATAACCTGATGGCCTGATGGCAGTGGCTTTGAAAATTATGATTTTTCACTCCAGAAGGACAGACTCTGAAATAGCTTTTACTTTCCTGTAAAAATGAATTTGTTTTGAACTTTCTTTACTGCGAATTTACTATATTTTTGCATGACTACAGGGTATTTCATTCTTTGACTAACTGAAGTGACTCACCTCTTTATGCAAGATTATTAATCTTTCTAATTATGACATTGTTATATATTAATTAATATTTTCTCTCATAATCTCCATTATACCTTGTCAGAAAATTGATTTTCAAGCTCATTAATACTTTCACATGTCTGGAAAGAACAAATGGATCAACATAAGTTTTACTTTAATAAATGCAAAATGTATTATTTGGAATTCAAATCCCTTTGAAACATTATAATAAAATCCAATAGCAAATAGTTGTTTTGAAATTATCAATAAAACATACATTTAAAATACAAAAATTGGCCTTTGGATACTTTTTAACATTTTCCAATTTTTTTACAAAAAACAAAATATCAAAAGTGCTATGATTTGTTTAACAAAGAAATTCTCTGTCACAGAAGCTTTCTCTAGTGGAAAATCAATTACATCATTTTTCTACCAACCTTCAGTTTGATACTATACAGTATCAGCAGCCTCCTAAAGTGCAGAGGGGGCCAATGGGATATGTCATCTCATAGCATGTGATAAAATCAAACTGTTACTTGAATGGGGTCCATTCAGTGTTTTAATATCTTATGTCCTTCTTATCACAACTGAATTTCTGTGCCCTAAAATGATAAAAAGTCTACCTAAATTTTCCTCACCAAACTGTGTCATTAAATGAAATAAGTTACGGATCTTAAAGAACTTTTAGATCAGTAAAAAAGATTTAAATATGATTACAAGTAGGAGTTGGGAGACACTAATTCAGTCTCTAGGACAGTGGAGTCTGTGGGAGAGTCTAAATTATCTATACAGTAGAAAGACTGCTGCTGTTGTGAGGAAGGATTTCTCTCCTGAAGATAAAAGTTGCCCTTACAGACTGCAGAGAATGAATGAGGTTTCATGTTGTAAGAAGTTTTATACTCAGCCATGAAATGGTAGAAACAAGAGTCAAAAGTCTTCCCTGAGCCCACCAAAAAACCCCTTAATTTGCAAGGAGTAACATCCCTCCCCTGTCTTCCACCTTGAGCTGCTGATGAGCTGTGGTCAGGACCATACCTCTGTCCATGCTGTGGGATTTAATCTTCTGAAGAAAAGAAGAAAAGTGCTTAGACAGCAGCTCTGACCAATCCATCACATTTGTGAGGTTCTTGGTGAGTTCAGTGGCATTCTGCACAGAGGTCAGACACAATGTTTATTGAAATTTCTCTTTTAAGAAAATCTTCCCTCTCCCCAAGTATTGGAGTAATACCATGCTGTCTGAGGTAGAACAGCAGTTACTATTTCTGTTTCCTTTTTTTAGCCACCTACAGACATGGGAGAAAATATGGATCTTGTGTTCTCTCATGCAGTTTTGTAGTCTTCACATCCTTAGGGAATTTGCCCACATTTCTGGAATTATCACACCACAGTTTGCCTAAATTGTCTTTTATAGTGTCATAAACATTTACAGGTGTTAATGAAGTGCATTCCAGGCAAATAAAAAGCATTTGGAATAAAACTGATATAATATCAAAGAAATTTCCCTGGTTAATTTACTGCTTAGCCACAATTTTGAGTGAATTCAATAAGTGGGACAAACAAAGAGAAATGCAGTCTAATATTTCTTCCCCTAAGTGCAGTTGCTTAGTAACTTTGAAGTCCAGAATTTCTGTTTATTTTTCAGTGCTTTCCCTAATGAGTTGGTGGCTGAATTCCTTCCAGTTTAACCGATACAGTGCCTCCCTCACCCAAGGTTATTCATACCTTGCTAATTGTACAATTATACTTATCATTAAGACTCAGCTTCCTGATTTGGCTTTGAAATTTGCCCATTTTCTATTTCTAAATGATACAATTAAGCAGAAAAAGTTCTGTTTATGGCTGAATGCAGCATACAATTACTATTGTATATTTCACTTCTGGGAACTCTGTGGACATTATCTGGCGTGATACCACATTACAAACTGGGTACTTTCAGTTAAGAAACTTCCATTTCCCAGAAGTTTCAGTGAGATTTGTCCTGACATTATAACCATTTGGTATCTGTGATAAGTATTTCTAAGATATTTTAGCAAGGAGAATAGCCTTGAACTCTAAATCTGCTACCAGCTGCTGTACCTTCTTTTCACTTTGCTCTGAAGTTTGTTCCACTTACTCTATCTTCTAATGCTACAGTGAAACTTGAGTAGATGACAGCAGAAGGAAACAAAGCCTAATGTCTTTCTCTGACCAGTCTGAGATCTCTACAGACCTACTCTGGCAGGCTTTCCTTTAAAGTAAACTTTTAAAAAGTGTCTGTTTCATTTCACTTGACATAAGTGAGAAATTTCCTTTTCCTCTGGTCGGTCACTTTGCTACTAATATTCCTAGAAAAGTTAAAAAAACCCCACAAACCAACCCAGGTTAAAGAGCTGAAACTGAAACTGACAAGTGTGGGTTTCTGCTGGAAAATTTAAGTTAAAACTTAGAGCAGCTATGTCTTAAGTGTTCTAATTGTCTTTTACCCATAACTTTTAGCACTGTGTGTTTTGATACTAGTTGTGTGAAGACAGATTGTTATCTCTGCTGCAAACAGCTGACAATATTGAAATGGAGGAATTTGGAGCAGATCTTGAACTTTTAAAGTTTACCATAGAATGAAGTTGAATATTTGATGGATTATTGGCTTCTTAAACAATGAAAAAGGTGAAGGTCCTCAAATCCAATATCCAACTTTCTTTTTCCATACTCTTTTTCTAGAGGAAGGTTATAGAACAAAAAGGGGAAGTCCAGCAGGAAGCAAAGCGTATGAAATACAGTCA
The DNA here is from genome assembly GCA_013389925.1 of Aegithalos caudatus. Taxonomy (NCBI): domain Eukaryota; kingdom Metazoa; phylum Chordata; class Aves; order Passeriformes; family Aegithalidae; genus Aegithalos; species Aegithalos caudatus. Next base: position 27,485 of record WEIU01022228.1, read on the forward strand.
GTATAGGGTTCACAGAAATTATGTATTTCAATAACAAAATGTAAGTTGTAAAAGAATCACTGCCACTGTTTTGATGTCTAGGTACAATACACGTGGGTGGAAGCCAGATTTTTAAAGGGGCTTAAACATGTTAACCAGTTAGGATAACACAGTTTTTTAGCTGCCACCTTAACCTTTATCACCTTGAAGAATGGCCCCTATCATAGCAGGTTTTGTGAGTTCCTTTATTGGGTGGTGCTCGGGATTTCTAAAGTTTTGACTTCCCTGCTTGTTTTAGAACAAGTTTGTTGCCTGAAAAAAAGTGAAGAAATCAGTTCTGACTCGGAGGCTCTTCAGAGCAGCCTCGTGTCTGAGCACAAGAATGCTGTGAATCTAGTGGAACTAGTTGGTGCTGTATTGAAGTGTCCCATGAACCTGCCACATCAATGTGAGATCAGAGCTTGTTTTAGCCAGGTCAGGACTGGATAATCCACAACAGTACTGAATTTGAACTAGTCACAGGTTTCTCACACCTAGAGAAGAAATGCAAATGCTTGGGGGAGCTTAAAACCAGAAAACCACAACAACAATAACAAGAAAATATAATCCAGATTACTACCTATTTTTGAAGTCACAGGCTACTGCAATAGTCATAAGAAAATAAGGAACAATATCTTCAAGGGTATTCTACAGAAGTACAGTTTCCCTCAGTCTACCAGATATTTTACTCCTATATTTCTGTATGCAATTACTTCTATAATTCAATTACAGTAGGCTTCATTTCACCATTTAACAATGTGGTTCACTAATCCTTTGGGTTTTTTTTAACACCAACAGAAAAAAATACATGTATCTACACTTAAAATTGGCTTCAGCGGGAAACTCGATAAGAACCCACATTGCTCAAGCAATTTATCTGTGTAAAAACTTTTTTTTTACATAAAAGTTGAAGCAGAGTTTTAGACCAGAAATGCTGAATGTTTCACCACACAGGATAAAAGACCACAAACCATAAATAAAGGTCAATACTATAAAATCTCCTCCTAGAAAGCTCCAGGCCCTACCAGAAGGAACTGGCTTTCCCTAAGCCACAAATCCGTGTCCTTCCCACCATACACACTGAGCCTTTTATAGTAAACATATAAACATACCACTGTCCCTATGTGGCAAACATTTCCTGTTTACATGGAATTAAATTTGTGTAGCAATAAACTGTTCTAGAAGCTTTCTTCTTTGTGTGCCATTTCCCCTCTTAGCAAAAGAAGGTTGCAGTAATATCATGTTTCAGTACAATCGCAAGTCAAACACTTTTTATTTCACCTGTGCAATTCAGCATGCTTGGGGGCCAAGCAAAATAAAAGGTCAATAAATGTTCTATTTTATTTTGAGATCTGTGATAAGTTTTGTTAAAAGGCAAGGAAATCTCAGGTGCTGTTTTACATTGGAAATGTACTCAATGTTCCTATTGTTCAACGCCGCTGGGTGAACACCTGATTGTTTCAGCCTTCTCATGATTCAG
>WEIU01022235.1:610-11213 GCA_013389925.1 Aegithalos caudatus
CAAAGGTTGTGTAAACTTACAACTACCTTTCATTTCAAAGGGAAGAATAATTCTTAAGTTAAAAAAAGCATGAAAGGCAGAAAAATTCCTTGAGAAGAAAGATATCTGTACATTTTTGGTACACTGAAGTTACAGAAATAAGATAAAATATGAAGCAGTATTAAATCTAGTCCAAATCTAGTAAAAATCTAGTCCAAATATAACAGGATTTTTGCCTTTGTATATACAGCTACCCATGTGTTTTTCTATATGTAGATTACAGACTTCTGTCTTGATTTAAGAAATAGATCAAATTTCAAAAATTTTAATTTGAAAGTTAATCCATTTAGGAAAAAAGTACCTCTCAGTATGGGAAGAAAGCAGAAGTATCAGTATAGCATCTTTATTTGTTAAGAGTGCATCTGTAGTAAAAAATTGCATCAAATTGCACATTTTTAATATGGTTGGGTTTCTCATTCAGAGTATTAATACTTAATATTTGATACTGTGTCCTCCCCTTGTCATTACAGAATTGTGTGAGAACAATACAGGTCTTCAAAGATGAATAGAACTTGATTCTTATAATATGCATATTGTGAAAAAATGATGCTTGGTGATATTTATCACAATTAATCAAACTCAAACTCAGTTTCAAATCCCATCATTTGCTTTTTAGACTTCCAGTTAGAAAAACACATTCTATTTGTAAAGTCACCAAAACTTATTTCCATGTCCATAAGCTCTGATCAATGGTCTCTCCAGTAAGCAACTGAGGAGTTTTCTATTCATAACCTCAAAAAAAATTACCAACTAGGTTAAGCATGATTCCTGCTGATGCTTTTCCTGTGGGCTTACACATTCAGCCTTAAATTTGGCCTTCTACTTAATTTCATATTTGGACTAATTAGTTTTACTTGTTACCTACAAAATAATGGGTAATAACTTAAGATTCTCTAGTTTTCAATCATTTTCAAAGCTGGTGTTTGGTGTTATTTGGTATTACTTGTCCCTCTTCTTTCATTTCTTCTATCACAAAAAATGACTTGCAGTACATGCTTTCAATTACAGCTTCACAGTATATTTGACAAGGGATAGATAGAAGTTGTAAATCCATCATTTCAGCATAGTGTCTACTCAAACTTCTGTCATCTCACCTTTTATCAGTAGGTACACAGCATAGGTAATTCCTGGATCCTTTAAACTTTCTTTTACTTTGGTTTCTGGATTATTGTGACCCCAACAGCAAACAACCACCTCAAAGATAGAGAATGGCAAATGGTTCTTTTTCATCTTAGACCAATCAGGACTCTTTGAAAGTACTGACTACAAAGTTTAACAAGTTATTTTTATCATACTCTGATAAGATGGTTCTGTTTCATAGATTTTATTTCTTGTTTTATTCAATATGTTGGTGCAGCACTTTAACCTCCTCAGCTTCTTACAGAAGAAGAGCACAAAGCAGCAGAGATTAGTACTAGACATGACTAGGAGAATACAAATGATTCGTATTTCTGGCACAGTAGAATTGAGCCAACTCAGTAACACTTTTAGTTTAATACTAAACCCCTAAAATTTTATTCTCTAAGTTCATAATAGATATTCACAAAACAAGCCAGGTTGCGAAAAAAACACTGAACACTCAAAAATCTCCCTAAAGTACACCAAAGACATTGAAGTCCTTCAGAAAATAAGTGTAAGGAGAAATCATATCAGCCAAAATTTAAAGCTGCAATATAATATCCAAATAATTTCCTCTTTTTAAATGAATACAGCTAGCACACAGGCAGAAATACACTATACAGGCAATTGTACCAAACCCCCCCATAATAAAAGGAATAGTTTTTATTTCTATGCTATGCATAAGCTTGAAGCTTTATAACTTCTCACCTTAGCAGAAGCACGTGCCCTTCACCAGAAGAACCACGAGCAATTGGCATTGCTTTTTGCTCTTTAAGGAAGATTTTCATGTCAAAATTAGTTACAACTTGAGATCTTAACTTACAGGTACAGGTCATAGCTGCTATCAGTAAACTGATATTAGAGCAAGAGAATACACTATGGTATCTGCAAGAAAAAAAGAGAAAAGACTGGAACCACTACCAAACAAATTGGCTTTGCCAGTAATTGTCTCACGGCACATTTAAAGACAACTTGGAAGGTGACAGCAGTAAATTTTATTGTGAAAACTGAATACTATATAATTTCCTGTAAGGATCTAGTATAGACATGGAAGTGCAAAGGAGGAGGGGATGGAAGAGAAAAGGCTTTCTTAATTTTTTTTTTAATATAAAGACCATGCCAAAGAAAATGCAAATTCCCAGTTTTGATGTCTATTTTGAGGATCTGAAACAAGGCTTTTAATCAATGTATTATACATCAAATTGATAATGTTAACTTCTGATTATTCAAATGTATGAAATATTCATAGAGAACTGTCCAAACTTTTACATTTCTCAGACTTCTTTTCTCTATTAATTATCATGCCTGGAAGCTTTTTAGTAAAAGCAGCAGCCATCAGCCTGACTGAACCTGACAAGCTAGCAAGGCCCAATTACACTGGCACTCTGTGGCACTTTGATGTACTGGAAACGAAAAGAGATAGGGGCAAATTGTATAGCACATTATGTTAATGACTTGATTTAATCCAGCCACTAAACTTTATGTAGCCTGTTAAAAAAGATGCTAACACTAATTATGCCACTTTGGAAAGGAAAGAAGGGGACAAGCATTTCATACCGACAAAGTGAAGCTCATAAATGTTGTAAATGAAATGAAACAAAATGAAGTAATCTATGATTAATCATACATCATAGACAAGAAGAAAAGAGAAAGAAGCAAGTGGTACAGTTAAGTACTGGAAAATCTGTTAGATACCCTTTATGATCAACATATCTAAGAAATAACCATGAACTGTCTAATTTGCAACATGCAAAAAAACCTCAGTATGATCTTAAATGGCTTAAACAGTTTGGCATACAACTCAGATTTAGGGGATAATTAGCATAACGATCTCTAAAAATCACAAGTTTTATTTACAGTGTTTGATTACCAGCAGGATATTTATCTCAAAAGATAAAAGGCAGTGATTTTTAATCTTAAAAAAATACAACTTCAGTAACAATTTTGACATGCTGTATTCTGTAATTAACCCAGGAATTTATATCAACCAATGCATATTTTTAAAATCCAATCTGTATCAAATACAAATTATCAAATACAGTTATCTTAGTAGTTCAGAGGTTTTATTGTTTTATCTACCCTTCATGAACATGCATTTTTGTTACCATAGGAACAGATCAATGGAGAAAGGTAGAAATTGATGAACCTGAAATGAATCTACACACAAAGTTGTTGCAGAAGTGTTCTTAAATAATTGCGATAAAATAAAATACATGATGACTAGAAAATTACAGAACAAGTGTATTATATTTTGACTTATAAGAGATGAGTAGCAATAATTTTAGTTCTCAAAATTACAGGTGAAAATTTTTTAATATTATGTATATAAACAATGCAATTCCATCTTCCAAAATACCTTTTGCATCTTTCTGAAGAATATATGAGTGATAGCATTTCTAAACCTCTTCCACAGCTTAAAAAAAGAACAACTATGTTTTTCCTACAAATAATTGCTTCTTGTTGCTAGTTGCCTTGTAGGATGTTGCACAGCCTTGAAAAGGGCATATAAAACACAATCAAGCTACCTCTAGGATATCACATTGCAGAACATTAAAAACCGTGAAGTCTGATAGGATCTACCAGTACAGCCCTGGTCCTTTAAAAGAAGGCAAAGAGAGATCAGAAAAGTATTAACTGTACAAGTACTGTCATCAATTTTAAGTACCAATTTTATAGTTTTAACACTGCTCAAAGTTAGATCAAAAAGTATGAAATATTCTTTTTTTTCTTTTTTTACAGAACTATCCTATTGAAATATTGTTCAAAGTAGATTTTTCAAATTTGTATTAATGTTGTCTTATTTTTTATATTTGTCTTCATGGTAACAAATTGCTGGTTCTAAGAATAAGTCAAGAGAACACGATTAGTGCACTTGCCCACAAACAATAATAGAAAAAGAAGTACCCTGAAATGATCTGATACTGTATATATATATATAACTTTACTGAAAACTGATGTTAGATACAGCAAAGCTACTCTCAGAGGGCATTAGGTTTACATTTTTTTTTTTCAGTCTGGCCAAATAATTGCCATAAACGTTCTGACTCAGCTGTTTAATATTCGTGGATAATGGACTTGAAATAATACAGTCATTGCTGTCAGTTTTTATTGCTTCAGGAGCATCATCACCTTGATCTGAAAAACATTAGAAGAATCAATGTGGTTAAACCCCGTTACTATAGTCCATCTGAGTTTTGCTGAAGAACCTGATAGTAATATAGGTGCTTTACTATCAAATGAAGAGTAAGTGCCAGGCAAAGCTTCTCTTCCTTGCAGAAGATTAACCCTGACCTTTAGAGTCAACTGTATTTTTTTCTGGTTTGAAAAAAAAAAAATTGTGTTTCCCAGATGAAAATTGAGGACTGGAATGATGTAAGTCCTGTCATGAACTGAAGTTAGCATTATACAGGAGTATGGCCTGAATTTGTGGATTTCCTCTATGTTTAACACCATGCACACATAAAGAATAACGTATCCCTTTTTTTTAAAATAAAAAATAGTTCTGTATGCGGGATTATTTCAGAGCATTCTGTTTTTTTTTTTCTCTAAAGCAAATTACTTATAAACACAACAGGGATTCAACATCATCTTTTCCCAGTTTTTCTAATGTATTTTTACACAGAAGCTGCAAAGAAATGAACATGGAATTTTAGCATTCTGTTTATGCTTTTACTGTAGACTTGGTATCATGGACTTGGTTTATTTCAAAGACAAACAGTTTAAGCTCAGAGGTAGAACAGGATGACCTGTCTTTTATAATCTTTAAATAAATCTGCCTCAAACAACTTTAAGTCACGAATATGATAAGACATACTACCCCTCTCTGTCTGAAAGGATTTCCAATAGCAGCATTGGCTGTTATCTGCAGACAAAAGGAGCATATTCATTAAAATGGTCTTTAGAACAGCATAGTTCTAAGGGAGAATATAAAGACATTTAAAATAGAAGCCAGGTTTCCTTTAATATTTTATGAATCTAGGTCAGATACCAGATTTTTGCATTCAATTACGATACAGTTTCCATTTGGGAAGAAAATAACACCACCATATCCACTACCCAGCTTCAGCTATAAAGTACACCAGAATATAATTTCTGTCATGGAGCTTCTCATAACGAGGCAGCTCCCACTGCTAGTAAGAAATGCTTAAGAAAATGGAAAGAGACACAGATTTATTAACAAAATACAGTTACTTATTCATAAAAATGAATTCTACCTTCTGGTTCCAATTATTCAGTTATTTCTCTCTCATTTCCAGAAGTAATTGATGTTTGGTCAGCTAACTGCTCCTCTGACAGATGTGAGAGCTTTTCTGTCTCCTGTTAAATTTCTTGAGCCATCTCTACCTTATCATATGCTAGCCTTTTTTGTTTAACCTCATGTCCCATATGCTACATAAAAAGATAAACTTACAGTCTTTGTAACACTCTGAATAACTAAAGTTCAAAACGTGAAGAGTTATGGCCTATATTCATTGTGCAAAGCCTTTAAACAATGGTATTGCTTATGCAGCACAGGAAACTATGAGAAGTTGTCAACCGCAGTTACAAATAATTGATTCAGTAAAAAGAAATTCTCTAACGATGTATATTTGTGAAAACATAACTATTATAATCATTTGGTACCTGTCAACATATATACAGCCTCTTAGATTTCCAGATTCATTTATTTTTCAGCTCTTTCAGTTCTACAAGACTCAGTTAAAAAAAAAAAAACAAACCAGAAAACCAAAACCTCACTCCACTACTTATTCAGTTAGCAATTTTACAGCTAAATTATACAATATTTTCTGCTCAAAAGCAAGCTAATATCATATAAAAAAGAATCAGCCTTGTCACTCAGTACAAACGTTCTGTGAAGTACTCTGAGGTACTCTTACTCCCTTGGTTCCCTTTGAGTTCAATACATACAGCAACAGGTCATCAATGGATACAACATTTCAGGGTTATGTCCAGGATGAAAATTTAGTGATGACTTAGTGCAGTCAATCGTGTTAAACCCTACAGAAGTGAGGCCCCTTGTGCTCTCCTGGAGCACAGCAGCAGCAGCAGCACCTCCCTCTGCATGGGGCACCCCCGGGGCTCACACACCCTCACATCTGCCACGCTCCAAAGACCACTGCAGACAGAGAGGCCTGGGCTGATCCACACCCACACATTTCCAGAATCTTCCAGGTCTAAACTCCACTTGTTGGGAAACACGAAGAGATTTGATGTGATTTATTCACTGAACCCACAGTAGGTACCTCTTAGGTTGATAGATACCTGTACACACATAAAAATATGTGCACGCATCACTTTACTTGTGTATGGGAATTGATTATTGTGTGAATGGTACTATTTTATAACTACAGTCAAGCCATTGTTATAATTGTAGTTAACCCTATGGAATTGCTTGGTAAATGTTAAAATACTCAGGGATTAAGCACTGCTAGATTCTTGCACCCTTATCTTTGCATCCATATTTTGGCACAGTTACCCCCCTTTGCATTCCTGACTTTAGTATAAATAATTCCAAATTGCTTCTAATCTGATCTTTCTCTGTATGCTTTAATCTGTGTAGTAAGTGAGCCTTGCCAACAAACTCTGTAAAGTCAAGTTTTCACAAATGAATATTAAACCCTGCTTTTGCCAAAACCTTTGATAGTGTTTCTTTAAGTGGCCAAACCACTTGTTCACAATACCTATTTAGCTACATGCCAAAGTCACTCCATTTATTATTTATTTTTAGAGGGAAGGCAAAACAAACTCCATCCAAACAAGAGCAAAACGTGCAGGGCCACAGGGTGGTCTTTCATGATCCTTGTGGGTGCCTTCCAATTCTCAGTATGTTCTACAATTCTGTGAGATGAGCCCTATGTGATCCCTTCCAACCTAAACCTCTCTGTCATTGTGTTAATACTTCTGCAGTAGAAAAGATAAAAAGCTGCAATCAAATCCTAGATACACAGGTCTTGATGGGTATTAGAACAGCTATGCAAACTGCAGCAACTTAATAGCAATTGAAAGTGTAGTACCCTAGCAATACAGTTAGGAGTACAAGAAGCTATGAAGTGCCAGTCTGGGGAAGGCAAAGACTGCCACTTAATTATGTCTATAAGAAGGACAGAGGATGGAAAGCATTGCCTCATTTTCCATATTCAGCTTAATCAAATAATAGTACAGCCCATGATATTTTCATGCTCTGAATATAATTTTAAATTTAACATTACATAATCAAGCTGTCAGAAACAACTGCCAATATGTCATAACTTCATATTAACATAGCTTAAGGTATCTTTATTTATTTTAGTATCACTTAAGGCCAATTTTGCAAACAGTTGCTGTGGTGAAAGAAAATGTTTAAATGTTCAATTTAGTATTAGATGTCAATAAAGCTACTCAGAACCTTAATGGTAAGCAATGAAGAACTAGAAGCCATACCCATAAGAAGATTTATTCTCAAGAAGTTGGTCCATTTCATTCCGTTAGATTGTTCACAGAAATATACTTTTGAAGAAAAAAATACACATTTGAAGAATCAAGTCTAAAAATATTTAGGTTACTTCCAGCCTATGCTCTTCCTTTGTAAACTTTATATATTGTCACAGTATGTAACACAGTGTTGAGATACAAAAAGAGATTGCAAAGTCTTAAATATTCACTGAGAAGTTGCCCTATGGCATGGGAGAAACACATATGAAATAATCTCTTCAGTAGATTAGCAATGTATTATTGTAAATGTACACAGCTGTAAATAAAAAGCAGTGTATACTGAAAATATTTTTAAAAATTCCGAATTAGTAATGTTGTAGGACAATTAAACACAGCCAAGAGCCCATATAGACTTCATATAACTTTGTACAGCAAATAGAATGGTGACTTATAATTTGAGGGAGACTGTCAGATGGGCCTCTTTTCATAAGAGCTTTCAGTGTAGAAGAGAGAAGAAACATTGAATAAAGAGTAAGTATTAACCCAACAGAAGAAGAATAAATGCAGCTGAAAAAATATGAGCCTCATTCAGCAAATAATCTGTATTTGGTCAATTTTTGTACTTAATAGCTAGTCATAACCTTAGCATATTGTACAAATGTTCACTTAAAAGGCAGCTTTGAAATCACCAGCAATAGAAACTACACTTTTCTGGGCAAAATTCCTGAACTTCAACATAGGTATGACCTCACATCTTGAGAAAATATTAGATTTTTTCAGAAAAATACCTCTTTCTACTTTGATCTTGTCAAGGATTTCATTTTTGTCTGCTAAATCAGACTTGATAGCCATCTCTAGTTTAGCAATTTGCAGTTTCATTTGCTGTTCCTTTGATTTCCATTGCTGTTCGTGGGTCATACAGAAGACACTGTAATAAAACATATGGCATGTGAAAAACTTTTAGAAATCAGCTTGAACAGAAAATAATAAAGAAAAAAGCTTTTAGTGGCACAGAGACCACTGTCATCATGTCTTAGGAATTAAGTAAACACATGCTGGTCTGCTGCTGTTGAAACCAAGGCGCCTTTCTCAGGCTGCGGTTAAAAAACATGAAAGAGTTTGTGGGATGAGCAAAGGAACTGGCCTTAATTTAGAGCTCCAAAGTCAAAAAGTTGGCAGCATGCAACATTTGTGGGACTAGAAAAGGAATTCAGATGCATATCCCAGAGTAATCCACAACTCCAAGCCTCAGCAACTGACAACTAACAAAACCATTCTTTCCGCATACAAAACCTCTTCATGTAGAGAACTGGGATCATCCACCTGATTTCTTTTAAATCTGTGAAACATGCAGAGCATAAAGTCAGTTGCCTGTTCAAAGGAAAATGTTGACCACAAAGTGACAACAGTTTTCTCATACTGTAAAACAACAATTCTGATACTGATTAAGAAGCACATTTAAAGTAATCTTTCTCCTACTTTAAGAAATAAAAACCAGAGGTGGGCCAAGAAATTAGAATCACTTTTTTGCCTGTAACATATTATTTACTTGTAAACTACCAATCTATGTGCAATAAGGATTGCATGGGTACAGAACCAGAACTGCTGAAACCACAACAAAAACTGTTACTGAGATTAAAACTAAATTAAGTACATTATATAATTTGCAGTGCAATTCTCATTAAGTAAAAAGACAAAGCTATGCAATGAGTTTTCATATACATTAGACAGTGAGTGGAACTGAGTCTTTATATTACTATATTTGCATTCTTATTTCCTGGAAAAATGTCGATCTTCACCAAACACAAACCAGTTTATTCACTTTTGTACTCAGTGAAAAATCAGAAACTGTAGAGTTCTGTCAACAAAAAAAAGAAGTTCCTCAACTCTTTGGTAAAGCTCATCAGCTAAAAAAATATATATTTTACATACATCTATGTATTAAAAATCTTCTACTATCCATTTATTTATCCACCTATCTCTTCAAGAGATCTATGTAACACGCCTTGACCACAAAACAAGATGAGAAAGAAATGCTGCAGAAGGGACAGCCCACACAGGTTAACAGACTCTACATGCTGACTGAGAGTTCTGAGTACCTGTGAATGCATTTACATCTCACACATTTGAAGAACGACTTTAAGATTAAAGAAATAAAATATTATAGCATGAATTGTAAACCCTAAAGTAGATAGGGTTCATATTCCTGATATGTATTTTTCATTAAAAATTGTATATCCCTGTATTTTGTCTTTTTCTCCTACTATATCTAACCTATGTACACAGTTATCTAGGCATAGATCATGTTATAGTGTGACTTTTTTTCACCTTTATGCATGAACTTAAGCAAAGCTTCTAAGTACTGCAGTAATACCTGCATCACTCTCCTGTAATTTTGAAGGTAACAGGCAGGCAATATAATGCACTGAACCCATCCCACGGTATTGCAAAGGTACAGAGGAGACAGTGTGTTCTCTAATTACTTAGAGTTTGATTGACTTCCATAAGGACAGCATAACTCTTTTCAAAACAAAAGGAGTTTGTTTGTTTGTCAGTTTTCACACTCCTGAAAATGTTTTCAAGTTTGAATGACCACAAAACCCAGTTATATGTGTTTAGGTATAACTACTTCACGTAAAGATGCTGCCAGGTATTAGTTCTGTTTTTTAGAAGGTTGTACTGGCAGAAAAATCTTTAAGCATTACTATGATGGCTGTTAAGAATTTAGATGTTTAAATGAAGAACATTTTAGAAGACAGGTTTTATCTGAACCCATATAATGCTAATGTTTATGTCAGTTTGAATTGAGTCCACGTGTATTGCTTTCTTCTTTTGAATTTTAAGATTACATTTACTTGAATTCATGTGAAATTTCTTTCATATTTACTGTATTTCACTGGAGTTGGAGCCATCTGTGTAACTATAATGGTCAACCACATCTGGCACCATTTCCTTTGGAGGGAGTTTAAGAATTGCTAGATTTGCATTACAAGGTCATATGAAAACAATTCCTCCAAACCTTTTATACAAATGA
>WEIU01022235.1:20082-30148 GCA_013389925.1 Aegithalos caudatus
TGAGATTATCTGTACAATAAAACAATGCACACAGACTGTTCTAGATAGCAGATACAAGACTCCCAAGAAAGCAAGTTAATGAAAGTCTCCTAAATATAAAGTTCATGTATTCCTTTGAGTTCTGGCTCTGTTCATTCACCATAAAAAATATATGACTTGGAAAACATGAGGATGAAGAGCCTTCCATAAAGTATTTTGGTGGCAAAATTATAGAACACACACTATTCTACATAGATACTGGTGGACATTTTTCAATTTATTTCCTAATTTTTTCAGTCAAACACAGCAACTCTCAAATTCTAATGTATCTTCTCTCACGTCTCAAACTAGAAATAAAGGAAATACTTTCAGAACTTAATTCATAGACAGTAACTTAAGTCAAGTATCATGGTTTGGATACAAGTAATTTGATAAGCATAAATAAGGGCCTGGTTTTATTTAAATATTTTTTAGCTGAATTTGAAGCACATCTTTACTTTCAAACTCCTTAAAAGTTTTCACATAAATATGGTAGTTGATGTTGAATTTGGATGTTATCTTTGTTTTCTGTCTGTTGTATTTGAAAAAGAGTGTTTATACAAAAATGAAGCACAGAAGTTCTTCAAAACAGATTACTTTCAAATAATGAAAAAAATATTTTAAATATTTTCTGAATTCACTGTAGGCACAGCCTGAGAAATTATTTATGATAACAACTTCTTTAACCTATTTAAAGTATATAAAGGAAATTCCGAATAGGGGAGACTTATGACTCTGTGAATAATTTAATAGCAAACATTATGATGTATTATTTATGTAGCACCACTGATGCACAAAAGAATGCTCACACATAATAACGGGGTCCCTCCCCTGAAAGGCAACTAAAGAACTGATGACATATTTCTCATCCAAGGAGAACTTCCATTGAAATCAAATGAGTAAGGACTGCAGCATCATGCCATACTAGATCCTCAATAAACTGAAGGTAACAGTCTGAAACAGTCAAAAAGGGGAAAATACATGCAAAGCTGTAGAATTTTGCTTGTATATGCAAGACAAATACATGAAATAGTCTATGCCTAATAAATATTATAGAAAGTATTCTCTGACTTTATCAAAGACAATACTACACTGCTCAAGTTTGGAGCATTGGTTACTAGATTTCTAGCAGTCTTCACCTTAGGAAAATGTGTTCAGGAAATTGCATTTTCAGAGTACTCCAATTGCCAGGATCCCCTCCGGTTTGGACAAGGCCTCAGAAAACAGACAGACACACTAGAACGTCTGTAAAATTTCTGAACATTGTTATCTGAGCTGGACCTTCTGTGGACAATTTTCCCTTCCTTTGTTTTGTTTTTTTTAATTATTCATGTTTGCTTCAGTTTAAGAATCTCTGCCTTAATCAATATGGTCCCAATCCTAGTTCTGCACAGGACATCTTAGATCTGGATCTTTTTTTATACCAAGATTAAGTCCTCCCATTCTGTTATAACAATATTTGATCTGTATTCCCAGAACCAAATTGCCCTGTTCTATCTGGTAGCACTGGGCCTGAATAAATTTATTACATTTCCATCCTACTTTTGCATTGTTAAGATATCTTAAGAACCAAACAAATTGATTTCGGGAATAAAATTGCCCAACAAACAATATGAAGCATAAAAACACAGGCATATGAAAACTGTCAAAACTTACACTACATATAAATTAGAGAGGCAAATTGGTAGAAACTTTTTTTTTATCTGTCTAAACACATGAGAATTGTTGCTGTTCTCATATACCTGAATCAATGTAATAAAAATGAAGGCTGGTGTGAGGGTGTAACTGGCCACCAGCCTGATCCACAGCTTCTGGAAGTTAAAGAAAACATTCTAGTGATTCAGGTTTGAATCAGGGCTGTAGCTATTGGGGCTTTTTTAAGCACATTATCAGTTCAGTGTATAGGTTAACTGAGCACAACTACTTCTACAAATGCTCCTATGGAAATATGAAAGTTTTGAAGTGTGATTTCCAAAAGAAACTACAGTAAGTGAAGGACTGAGAGGGAGACTGCCTTAAGCAGTAAGTCTCGACAGTAAAAAGCACCAGTATGGATGCCTGCATTGTAGCATTTGCTTTTCAAAGTCCACACGTGTGATAGATTTTTCAAGTCTGCAGGGCTGTGCACACATGTATAAGACTAGAACAAACCTTGAAATTAAAAAGGAAAAACATGTGCAAACAAACTACAGATGTGAAACTCTGTTATAACATGAAAACACTAAACTTTTTCATATACTACTTTTATAACCCTTTAACATGTAGAGAAGTTATACTAAGGAAGTCCAGTGATTTTAACTATTAGAAAACTTGCCTGATAGCTACTATCCTCTCAAATCTCTACATTTGTTTAATCCCAACTACTGTGCATTCTCATAGTAAGGACTTCAAAGGCAAACAAGTTATCATGACTGCTATAAGTAAATACAAGAACAAGGGGAAAGAACAATCTTTCCACCTAGAGATACTATTATTGCCCACAGATTAATAAAAAATAGTATGGACTTTTAGTGAAGTCTATACAGTGAAGCAATTATTAGGGATACTGGTATAAACCGTTGTTTTTAATAAATGTGAATTACAGCTTTCCTGGTGTGCTCTGTCATACCAGCAGCCTCACTGAACTTTCTGAGACCACTGCTAATAAAAGATGGAACACAGCTCCTGGAATCTGGAGCTGCTGGTCAGCTGAAGGGAGTTTGCTGGGGAGGCTCTCATTTTGTTTCTCAAGCTCAAACTTTTTCTCCTCAATGCTCAATCCTTCCTTCCAGCTCCAGGCCTGACCCAGCCACTTGGGGCCGCCACCAACCTGCTCAGATTTTTTTTATCATTAACAAGCTGTATTAACTTGGTGGTCATTCTGGGGAAAATAATAAAAAAGATGAAAAAGAATGTGAAAAGTCAGCATAAAAAGCATTCTGTTGAAAGGAACATAATCACTGTGAAGACTTCAGCATAGAACCTGAATAATAAATTTCAGGTTTTGATATAACTATTACTGCCTGTGAAGAACTCTTTGAAGATAATTGAAACCACTGTGCAGCAATCTGCTTTATAGCACTGACAAATAACAGTTTCCTAAGGCTTATCATTTAAGGTTAGTAAAGGGAGACACATATTTACTCCATATGGTGCTTAAATGTAATTTTTAACGCATGACCTTATATAGGAACCTCTGCATGCTGTTAAGTAAAGTTACAGATTTGGGACATGGTGGAGCAGACTATAAAAGCTACAATTCCACAAAACATTCAACTATTGAAAGAATGCTAATAATATGCAGCATTCCAATTATATGCAATTTCTAGTATTTTGGGATTTAAATATATATTTCATGTCTACAGTAGCTAAAATATATAGGTGGAGATATTTAAAGAAGGTATTCTGGAAAGAAATTTAGCAGTTCTCATTACCATACTCAATTTTATACTTGACAAATATTTCCAGTGTGCTTTGGAGAAGGAATGGTTAGCTGCAGAATATAATTAGATACAGAGTGTGTGGTTGTCATCTGTCTTTAGAAGGATACAAATTTTGCTTTTGGTATCTCAAGTGTTGTACCTTTGACTTCCCTTAGTTCTGATAAACATTGGTAAGCTAGAACAAAAGGCAGAGAGGGCACATGGGGGTGATGTAACATGCACGAACAGAAAACATACCCAGAAGTAAATGCAAAAAACTTGGCATAAAAAGAAAGAAAAGGTGGCTTTGATGAGAGAGACAAGTTCAAGACTTTACAAAGTCAGTTGCACATCTTCGAGACCTGTATCTAGTTTACAGGAAATCTATTTTTGAAGACCCAGAAAGAAAACTGAAAATAAGGACACACTTCATTTGTTTAAAGGGGCTTGTGTTATTTTTTGTATACTTGTGGACAGAAGCTTCTACTTAAAAGAACAAAAGTGAAACAAAAAAAAAATTCCTAATAACTTCAGGATGTCACAGAATGTTACTTGCCTGTAAGCAGGTTTTTTGTTTACGTGGTGTTTTTTCAATGTTCTTCTACTGCAAATTCATTCCAAACTTCTAGTTAAAAGGGTTTTGGCAAGAAATGATGCAAAAGGAATTTAATTGAAGAGTTAAGTTTTTTCTCTGGCAAACACTGTACTTTTTATTAAAGTATTAATCAGGTATTCCAACTTGGACATCCTGTGTTATGCTACCTAAGTGATGATGAGTGCATTTGCTAAGGCATCTAACAGAAATACAGGAAATGCTCTTTGGAATAAGCAAACAATTCATTTGTTCCACCATCTTGGATTTGACAGCAGCTGACAGAAAAGATGGAAGTTACGTCATGCTGGTCAATTTGTTCCTGACTCACTGAATACTGTCAGAAGGAAAGAATGCTCTGGACTGAAAAAAATATGGAATAGTCCCATCTACAGAAGCAATATTTTCAGCTGCCCTTTTATGAATCTGTTAGCTTCTGATCACACCTTGCTTGGATGCAGTGTGACTTTATTAAGTACAGCACAATGTGAGCAGAGAGTCATGGTGCTTTTGGATTAATTAGCCCTCCTGCAATGCAGTAATACCATGTACAGTTCAGCTGAGCCCACGCTGGTTTGCTACCACAGCACTAAGTTTAATGATAGAGGTGGAATCTCACTATATAGACAATTTTGATTCTAGAATGAAAATCCTGATGAATCATTAGGCTTCTACAGCTCCCAGAACACTCTGAGAGTGCAGCTCTGAAACCAAGCCACAGACAGTGCTGTACCTCTGTACATGGAGATCTAATACAGCCCACCACAAAGACATACATACACTGACATAATCAGAAATTTAAAAAAAATAATTCCAAAGAGTGATTTCTGCTACTGCTTTCAAAGTGCTCTCAGAAAAATCAGCGTTTTTAATTTGTTGATGTTTTAAAGGGCAAAAATATTACTGTAAGCTAAATTAAAATGATTACTCCCCATACCTTTTAGTTTTCTCCTCTTGCTCATTTGCATGCTGCTTGAGTGAGATGTGATCATCATGTACATGAAGAAATCTCTCCTCCAGTTCTTCTCCACTGATTTGGTACCTAGCTTATTGAACTTTTATATTCTGTGCAGTTGATGATTCTAGCCAAAACCAAGACAAGTTTAAATTACGTTCAGTACATTCAACAACATATAGATCAAAGTCAAAACTCATTCTGAAATACTGAATCCCCCCCCCAACTTTTCAAGTAATTTTATATTTTACGGTAGCATGAGTCTGTTATTTTTTCTGGATTTAGTGTCATTTTAATCACTTCCTTTTTCCTTCCTCTTACAGATTTTAAAAATGCTATTAAAATTATACAGCAACCTGTTTACATACTAGACTACACAAAGGTAACAGTTTACCAAGTAACCAGGTTCTGCCAAAGACACTATCTAAAAATAAGCATTACCAAAGGGATTCTTTCTAATCTGTTCCAAAGTTAACATATTATCTTGAAGCTTGAAAATATTAACTCATATTTCTGTAAATTTACTCAGATACAAGACTAAGCCCAGTTGTTTAATTCTAATAGCAGCTAACATAGCAGAATTGTATACTACTTCTGGTTCCCATCTTGTGAAATGGATCTGGCCTTGTCCTCAATTCAGCAAAAAAAGTCCTCTTTTCTTCTGGGAGGATGAATGTTACAGCTCAGTGACATTTCCAGTTTTTAGCATCTCACAGCAACTCCCCGCTTATAACAAGTAACTTGAACATAGAATGGGTCACAGCATCTTTCACAATTTAACCCAGATTTTGAATGGTATTTGAACTTAATTTTGTGAGTGGCAACATCAGAAACATTTTTAGAAAGAAACTAAAGAAGCCAGTGATCAAAGTCTGTAGCTGTAATAGATAGCAGCTGGTACAAACCTTGTAATCCTTCAATTCCAGCTGGAGTTAGACCTGTATGTCTCACAGGCAGGTCCCCCACAGTTACATCAGCTGCAACAGGCATGGCTTATCTAGGGATAACAAAATTCAAATGAAATTCCTCCTCATCTGTTATTTTAACTGAGACTAGAATGAACAATACACCATATGAAATGAAGGCAGAAGTTATAGCAGGTTCACTGGAATTAAAGACTTCTGAATGCTTCTATTTCAACAGATTGCTCAGAGGACAATCTAAAGTCTCAGGTTCTCAAGTTTAACTTTATGCTAGTTTTAATCCATTCACAAAATACACCTTTGTTGTGCAATAGCTTCAGTTCTATTTAATATATGTACACTTAGCTCTCTGAAGTTCTAGTTTTGCTGTTTTCAGGAATCTTTGGGCTAAGGCTATATTTCCAAGTGGATGTGGGAAGGGGATCTGAGGGTTTTTGATTAGTCAGGGGTTTTTTTTAATTGTTTCTTCATTTTAAGAGAGGTAAAAGCTTAAGGCACTGACTGGTAGATGAGTAATGCCATCTTCCACATTTTGAATGGAACCATTTGAAACAGGTGCTGGGGGTTATGAAGTCATTCCAGTGTTGCCTGGCATTCTCTTAGTCTTCTTTCAATCACTGTCATATAAGAAATTACTTTTTAAGACAGAGAGTGTCTTATGAATGATTCTCATAAATCTGGACATGATTCTATCTCGCGGCAACAGAAAGCTTAGCTACCTGACAAAGTCAGATTAGGAAAGTATTAATGTGAGAAAGTACTACATTTGTTTTGGTGTAATATATGAACATACTTGTTAACAACTGCTGTTTCTTTCTTGTCTTCTGGTGCAGAAAATTACATGTTGGTCACAGAGTCAAGTAATGCTGAAACAACAGGAAAAGGAGAGGTGTGAAGTCTTTTTGACAGCCTACCACCCCCAAAACCATTGTTACACTCTTCAGGTGATATAAATCCTTAGTCAATCCAAAACCATCTAGGAAAGCATTGGGAAATTAACAGTGATGCTACTAGAGACTTGCATCAGAGGGCAGAAGTGACATGGTACAACCAACAGATACTCCATGAAATATCTGTTAATTTGATCATAATCAAAAGCACTGCCTAAGCTCTTTCTTCCATCATAAATAAGTCTCCTTATGGCTTTGTTCTAAAGAAAAAAAAAATGGATTAATGGAAATTTAGTTTCCAACAAGTCAGTCTTGCTTTTAATCTTTTGGTTTTTTCATCACTAAAATTTATGATAAAATATTATTTCCAGACTTCACTGTTTATGAATAAACAGGAACACATTTTTCTTCCATGTGGAACAAATGTTTCCTTATCATGACCATTGAAGTGAACTGATCTACAGTTGTAGACTTGCAATATGGTTGCAGTTTCAATGCTGCCAGTGACAGAGACTTCTCTGTGATGTTGATGTCCACACCACTCAGCCCATGGCACAATTGGCAACCAATGACAAATACACATCCACTGGAATCCAGCTCCTCAGCATCCTCAGCTCTTTTAGCACTGCTCTTACAAAATTATCCAAACTTTTTTGTAATTTGTTAAATTAGCTCTATCTGCAGTCATTGGCTTCACTCAGGTCTAGGTTCATTATTGTGGTTACTGTTGTATGAACCTGTACCAGTATGGCTACAGCAACTGAGATCAAAGGGAAACTGAAACATTTTACCTCAGAGGATCATCTAAATTTGGTTCATGATGGTAGCAAGGAGAAGATGCTACCATTATATGTCTCTTCAGAATGTGGCTGTCCTTGCTTTCACAAATCAAAAATGAGAGAGGCTTTTTTGGGACAAGTTTCAAGAGGCATCAAGAGCTAAACAAGTACTTCATCAGCAGAACTCCACAATGTTTTTTATCTATCAAAATCAGGCTTCAAAACCTCCAGAACAGTAACAGGCACAGCCAAACATTAGTTTTCACTATCTGCTAAAGAAACTTTACTATGGATATCTACCTGTTAGCTTCAGTACGAACGAAATCTACTCATTTAAAAACAGAGACAAAACAACACATGCTTGTCACTCAAATAAGCAAACAAACAACTCTTGTCAGTGGTAATCCATTACTGGCTGCAGCAAAACCACAGAAATAAGCTGCAAGCAAACTAACATAGCAGAGATGCACACAAAGCCAGTTTTCACTGGCAACATGACATGACTTGAAATGACAAAATAAAGCAACTTCAAATCTAAAGTGTCCTGAAAACTTAGAAGGTGAAATTTTCAAAAGGAAGAGGAAGAAATGTTCCATTTCCATTACAAAGTGTCAGAAAGTAAGCATTCAGCTATCTTTTCTCTCTTGGGCCACAGAAAGAAAATGAAAAAACCAACCATATTAATTGGTTTTATCAGATACAGTGGTTTTAGACAGAAATAGTACAAACATGCCTTCTGGTTTTAAGGAGGCCAAATATAATTACAGATTTAGAATTTGGCTTGGCAACTTATTTGCCTGATTAATAACATACCCATGTCTTTAATAATCACTAATAACCACCAGTTATGCTGCTGCTTTGAGACAGGACAATTCAAACATCAAAGCATGTGTCACATATGTTACAGCTCCTCTTTGAATATTATCTCAGTGTCAATCACAAACACTTAAACAAAATTACTTTTCCTTGCAGTCCAGCTCCAGCATTATTTCTAAAAGCATATGAGATTTCTCCATGGCATTCCATATTACTTTTGAAAGCATTTCCAAAGCAATTACATCTGAAAAAACTGTACAGCAACACTGCTACAAAAGTTATGGTACTTAAAAGTTCAGCATTTCCTAAAAGAAAGCATAACAAAGTGAGAGAGAGAGATAAATTTGTATTTGCATCTGGAGATATCCACATGCCATCCTCAACCTCAAAAACTTAAACTGGGCTTTATTAACAAGAAAGGATACCCTACAATCACTTTAGCACAGAGTGTTCCTCAAAACTGGAGAAAAGAACTTAATACACAAAGAGAGGAATATTCCCCATGTCTCTGGGATTAATCTGTAAGAACTTCAAGCTAGGTATAAGCAAGAATTTCCATTATAACTATTAAAATTAAAGAAAGTGTAATTCCCTTATACACTTTACTCCTTACAAAAGTGCTTCTATCATGACCTGTACCTGTAAATTTGCTACAAAAAACTGCACGACTTTGTGCTGTTATACAAGGCTGACAGTAATAAAATGAATACTTATCAAAGCTCATCCTTTAGGTCCAGATTCTTATATAACTCACCAAAGTGTACTTTTGTACCAACATCATTCAAAGTTAGAAAAACTGAGTGGGGATTTCTTAATTTTTTAGACTTTCTCAGCCAACGGGGCTAGAAGTGACTTCCAGTGAGGGGGTTTCTAGTGAAAGCATAAAAACTACAACTTAATTGTTTCAATATGGCTTTTGAATTTGAGTGTCAGACATGGGCAAGATGATCCTTTTGTTACAAAAACCTACTCCACTTCCATGGTAGAGGGAATTTTAAAAAGGAGGTGGGAGGGACCACCCACATAGCTTATCACTACGTATTTCCAGCCTACATTCTCCCTCTATTCAATCCTTAAAATATATATGTTTGCACTTTATTGGTCTTGTAACCTAAAACAATCTCATTTATTATCTGGTAGAAATACACACACATATCATTTTTCAAGTATCATGTATTGCAGCGCTGTGTGTTTTGGGAGATGGACAGGAGAAAAAAAAATAAAAGAGAAGATATGGAAGATATTAGGAAACGGGATCACAACATCCTGCTGTTGCCTGAGGGAAGAAACATCTCTCAGACCTCTAAGTCCTGAGTCAACACAAACGAAACAACTGTGTCTTGCCTTCAACATATTTTACCAAGCTTCCCACTTTTGACGGAGCCGCGGCAGCGCTGGCGGTGCCTGGCAGGGCTGGAAGGGGCAGGGCCGCAGGGAAGGCCCGGTTTGCCTCACGAAGGAACGCCTACACGGCCAGGGCTGTCCCGCCCTCGGGCACGGCAGTTCAGCTCCCGCTGCAGCCCGGCAGCCTTTCCAGCGACAAAACACCTACATGCCTACAGGGTTAGTGTCAGCCAAAGGCTGGTGCTCCCAGCCTTTTCCCACGGGCACCGAGCGAGGAGCCTCTCGGGCTGGAACCGCCGCCCGCAGCGCGGGACCCGCCAGCCCCGCTCCTCACCTCCCCGGCCGGGG
>WEIU01022235.1:30671-64625 GCA_013389925.1 Aegithalos caudatus
GTGCCATCGGGGCACCATATTGCAGTTTAAAAGAGTTCTGTGCTGTGTGAAGAAAGTAACTCAAGGACTCAAGTTTGTTTTTGTCGAAACGTTCACAGTGAGATGATGCACTGTGTAACTGCGCCGAATTCTTAAATTTAAAAGTACTCTACACTAAGCCTGACCTAAATAAATATTTTTAAATCCCTTCTACTGCCCGAGCTTTATAATGTTTCTTTTCTTGTTCGCGTGTTTAGATGCAATGCTGTTACGTGCTTACGTTAAAGATGTTATTTCACTGTCTGTGGAAGCGAATAGGAGTGCTGAATGTTTGCTGTTTCAGGTGCCTTTGAAGGGCTTGTTTTAATACATTGTACAATATTTAACTTCGGCTCTTTATGGTTGTTGTACTTCTACTGATCTTGTTTACAAAACAGTGTACTGAGAACCAGTAAGTGACTTGTTTGAAAGCATAGTGCTGATACTAGAGGTGTTAATGAAAGGAAAGCTAGCTAATTCCATTAGAAATTTAGAAAATGTCTTTGAAAATGGTAATGTCATACACCTGAACAGGGAACATGCTGGGTTTGGCATTAATTTAGTATTCAATATCGAATACATTATTCCCTGCAGAGGCCAGGAAAAGGTCTGATGTTAGTTTCCAACTAAGTATTTTACTAGAAAACTTTAGAGCCTCTTTGCCCTAGTAAGTTTCGTAGCAACTCCTTAAGGATTACCTGGTCATTTTGTAATTTGCCTTTCTGCTATCCCAAGTTGCTGAAGGACAGCAATTTCCGTGTTCCATTAGTGTTCGGCCCTTTCTATATGTGTCAAAACATATGCAGATGTCCCATCCAATACCTTGCAGAAAAAAACCTCAACCCATACTTTTTTTAGCCTGTACATTTGTGCTGTCCATCCAAGGGCCTTTGTCTTTTCAATGGGTCTTGAATGTATTTGGGAATCATTTGCATTAGGAGAATAATGGCCATTGATAAGATAATCACTCAAGGATAGGTGTGAGGGCTAAAAGGATGGTGCTGTGAACATTGGTGAAGGCTGTAGGAGGAAGGCACTTGAGGTGCCAAAAACCATGTATGAGAAAAACTCAAAGTGAAGTTCAAGGGTACTACTGTAGACACAACTCGATGTTGTGGATGCACAGACAGAGAAGGGTGAAAGATAAAAGATTTTTACAGATAATTTAAAGGTGTCAGTACTTACAGAATGCCACAGAGGCGATGTGGTAAGTTGGGTACTACTTGAGAGAGTGAAGCAAAATGAGCCTGTAGAATGTCCTAGAAGGGAAATTCCCCTGCCAAAGGGGAATGCAGCAATAGGAAAAGGGGGAGGGGATATGTTAGAAGGAACATACATGCCTTTTTTCCCCCATGGAAGCATCCTCACAGTGATTATTTTCTATAACTTAGTTGGAGATGTAATCTCTGGGCTCCTGGCAGTGTGCCAAGTCACCCTGCAGTCCATGGGCTTGGTTAGTCCCAGTTTATGTGTATTTCCTGAAAAATGCTGAAGACAAAGGAACAGTGTCTTTATTGTAATAGTTCTGCCAAGACTTCGATTTATGTATTGATTAAAATATTTTTTAGCAAACCAAATATTAGTGAGGTTAACCCAACCTCTTCTGGAGAGTAAGATTTATGAGGTCTTCTACTGAGAGGAAAGTGGTTGGGTAGAGAAGCTGGTTTGGATTATATGTCTCCTGGCAATGTCTCTTGTTTTCCAGAATTAAATCCTTAATAAAAGTTCTTGTTTTGCTATAATTGTGTACAGTTAAATGCTGTCTGTCAGAATCCTACTGATTGGCTTTTGCTTTGTAATTATGTAGTATGTTTCTTATATGTGATAAACTTTTGTCTGGCTCAAATTCTCTTATATAGCAAGTTTAGATTTCTGTTGTTAGAAGAACACTTCTGTTCCAAGTACACGTGGTAGAAGTTCTGTAGAGTGCAGTGCTGTCATACAGCAATTTCCGCTTTGCAGATCACTTGGATTAAATGGGTAGCAGAAATGAAATTGTGCTAGTATTTGGTGTTCCAAGTCAAGAGGAGGAGGATGCAAATTCATTCCTGGGAAGAGGGTCTGAAAAAAAAGTAGGAAAACCATAACTTCTGTTAGCTATTTATCATGTTCTAAACACAATATTGGGCATGCTAATGTCCTGTAGAATATTTTTCTGAGTCTTAAGTGGACAGCAAAACACAACAATTCTGAAGTTTCTAAAGAGACCTTTGGAGCTGTTGCAAGCCATCAGCTACTCTGGTCTTCCTCATAGCAAATATTACTTCTGTGCATAAAACCAGAATTGTTAGAGTAGATGTTGCTCATTAGCTGGAAAGGCATTGTGGGATTGTTCATGCTTGTTTGTTTTAGCTTAGAATTCCATTTTAATTAATACAGTTTATAGTTATTTTGATTATTTTTTCTTTACACTGTTGGTCAGAGTTGGTGACTTCTTTTTCACTGGGTGTAGAAAGGTACCATGAAAAGTAAAATCAAACAAACCTCCTATTTGGTGATCTCAGTAGGCTATTTCTTCCTTTTAGACCTGGGAGGAATTTTATTATCCCGATTGATGGGTTTCAAAAGTTAATATTTAATGTAAAACTTAATGTTCTCAAGACTTATTCAAAGTGGATTTTTTTAGAGTAAGTTTCAGTATGACAGAGGCCAAGTTCTAGTTATTTCCTGTATATGCTTCCTCTACCAGTCTTTGTGTGTTAACACCCTGTGCCATTACCAGGTACAAGAGAAGATACTCAGTTATTCTGGAGTGTTATTTTCTTTTTAAGTAAAGGTATTACCTTGATGGGTCTTTGGAATAGACCACTAAACCCAGTTCTCAATTACCTGATGTAGCTGTTTATGCTAATTCACATTACTGTGAATACTGACTGCAGAGATGTATTCCACAGACACTACTGTTATGTTTGTACAGCTCCTAGCACAGCTGGGACCCCAATCCAATAAAGTTATTGCTGTACAAATAATAAATGCATCAATGTGCACATATCTGAATATTCACAAGGGCTTTTACAAAGATATTCATATGCAGTATCACATTTGTGAGACATGTTGGACAAAGTGGCAAGGAAATATAAAGCTTTAAATAACACAAAGCTTTGTATGTATTTTATTTACAAGGAGAAAAAGGGAATATACTGTGTTTCAGCTGAGATGTCATTGAAGGTCTTATCTCCTGCATCATCCTCATTTTTGCCGCCTGCAAAAAACATCTTTTCAAGGTAAAACATTGCTTCAACATATTAATGCTCAAGGAAAATTAGGAAAGTATTCTCAAAGCACTTCAAAGCATGATTAAGGGTTTGGTTTTAGAATTAATGCTGAAAGATGGTGCCTGTACTATACAATGAAGTTTAAAAATTTCAACATTGTTACCATGGTTTGTTCTAATATTAAAATGACCATGGTTTGTTATAATATTAAAACGATTTATTGTTTCTGGTTATTGTTCTACCTCTTAAGATAAAAAAACATTATTAGAAAGACCCAAATGAAAAAAAAATTCTAATTGACAGATTAGATTCTTTTAGAAGTTGTATTTAGGAAAATTAATGTAACAGCTTAGATGCAGTTAAATAAGCTTCTTGTCATGTCATATTTCTGCTTAGGTAAATGGTGTGCAAGTTTTAGCAGAATCAGCAACCAATATGCCAGTAGCAATTTTTGTGGTAATCACATTATTGGACCTTCCCATTATGAATGAGACAATAATTAAGAAATAGTGTTGATAGTCACATAACACATGGTTTGTATATTGCAAATGGTCAGGTAGAAGCCTTGCATATGCAGGATAAAATACAAGAAAGAATGAGTGGCAAATGTTTCTTGCTTTTAAATTCATCACATTCCTGCTGTTTAAATTGCCTCAGCTGCTAATGCTGGAACCATTACAGTAATGGACTCAGCAAATGAAGGAGAACCGAGACACACACTTTATTACTGGAGGGGTAATTTTCTCTTCATCTGTAATAGCAGCAGTGCCTAGTATTGATCAGACCATCAAGATACTAATCCTCTGTAAAATTACTTGTTATAACTGAAAATGTGTTAATCCAAATCAGTCTGTGTCCTGACTTTCTACTTACTATTGAATACAGACTATTAGATGGTTTATTTTTTGTGATTTAAAGCCTTTACATCGATAATAGTCGGAGCTTCCTTTGCAAGAGCGTGTACTTAATCTTAGCTATGGCCCAGGGTTGTCTTTTTGTTTTAACTAGAACATCACCCACTTAATTAAGAAGTGCAGGTCTATCTTTCTGCTTGGAATTATATCGGTACTTTAGGCTCTGCAGATTTATTAAACATTGTTTTACATTCAGTCACTTGTTTTTTGCTGTAAATAAGGACAGATCTATTCTTCACATATTGGAATCTATGAAGATCTTGGAGCTGAGGAAGTGAGGAGAATGGCTGTTCAAAACATGAATTTAGGTTTTGTGGATGGTGGCCTGGGAGGCTCTTGTCTATGGGAGTAGTGTCAGGGAAGTTCAATGCCAGGGATCTAAAGGTCTTCAGTTTACTTTTGTCCTGATGATTCACTGTCTCTGTCCTGGTGGTTCACTACATGAGACAGTCGTATGGCAAGCTGTACATGTCCCACTTCTGAATATGGGAAGGCTTCTTTTTCTTTTTTCGTTTTTTTCCCCCCACTCTGTTTTGTGTATTTTTTTAAAATGGAAGCTCCTGTCTCCCACTTGTACAGCATTCCTGTAGGACCTGAGTGTGGGAGATGGCTCCATGAGCCCTGGCCTTTCCCTGGACTCACTGCTCTGGGCTCCTGCCAGGTGACAGCCATGGGATCCTGACAGCTCATGGTGGGCAAGGAGCATCCTAGGAGTGGGGCAGCCTGCCTGCCCCACTGGTTCTTTATTTTCAAGACTCTGGTAGGCCATGCATTTTAGATAAGAATTCTGTTTTATCAGAGTAAAAATCTAATTTAGACAACAACAGAAATTTCCTCTAATTACCCTCTGCTTTAGTTCTTTGTTATACTTTAACCAATTCAATTTGTATCATTTGGAGAGACTTCAAGTTCCTAAAAGGTGTTGGAGTATTAATACCTTTTGAGGGATTTTGATTCCTTGTCTGCCTCAAAACACTAAAATTTCCCCTGTTCTAAGGAAGAATATGAACACAGTATATGTTTTTTGCTAAATTCCATTTTCCCCAGTGAGAAGCCTCTTTACTCTAGTTTTCAAGCTGTAGACTAGAAATGTGTAGAGCAAAGCATCTTGTGTAACAATATGGTTTGGAGGAGTTCACTTTTTTAGCTGAAAGCTCTGCTACCAAATGTAAGGTGAACTTTAAAGTTTCCTGTTGTCTTAGTAAATTGCTACTAGGCTGTTATTAAATGTGAGTATGTTCTCAAACAGCAACACTGAGACAAAGAAAACAGTCATTTACAAATCCAGTGCTAGACATGTATTTCTAAAAAGGTGGTGATAATGCTTTAAATTATTTTTCAGATATTTCTGTCTCTTGTAGCATTCAGGAAAATTAAATTTGCCCCCAGAAATGAGGGAAAGTAAGTTTTGAAAATCCATCCTGTTTTCTGTAGAAAAATAAAACTTCATGCAATTTGAATTTTGGGGTTTGAATTAATATCTCTCTAAAGAGAAATCTTGAGAAGCTTGTTAGCAGATTATTGAGTTTCAGAAAGGAAGGTAGTCACCCAAACCTCTTAGTCTTCTGGTTCTGAACTGAGTTTATAATCTTAGAAGTTTCAGATGGAAATTATCATTTTTGTAATACAGCCATAGTGAAACATCTCTACTGGAGGTGCAGCACAGGGCCCACTTCCAGTTTTATTTTTAGATTTTGAAAACATTTGATGAATAATGATTTTACTTCTTTCTTTTACATCAGAGAAGATTCAGATTCAGCTGATCCAGGTTAGTGAAAACTAGACAGGTCAAACAGTGGTTGCCTAAAGCTTGTTTCTATTGCCTTGCAGTTGATGATCAAACTTACGCAGCCTTCAGCTGAGGCAGGATTAGGCTGTCATGCTTTTAATAATTCATCCATTTCTTAAATTATTTAATTACCTATAATAACCAAGAACACCCAAAATATCAGATGATCCTCTTTCCTCCAGCTGATGTTGAAAAGCACTGTAGTGTTTTACTGTATTCTGTTAGGTTCACTAGTGAAGTGCAAAACATGGTTATGAGCATTTATTGGCATTTAAAATATGGCACAGATTGAACATATAGTTGAAGCCTTCTGGATAGAAAATTACAGTGCTGTAATATCCAAACACTTGTGATTATTTACTAGAGTGTGATTATGGGAGGAAACTCTGCTCTACCTTATTTAGCTTAGCAGATTTTTGCCTTTGTATACATACTACCTCAATTTCTGAAAGAATTACATCTTTATCTCCTAGAACTTGTTCAGCTTCATTTTGCCCTTTTATCTGCTGCTCTTCCCACCATTTTTATTTAAGACTGTAAAGTTACTTTAGTGTAACTGCTCTTGTCACCTTTGCCCTCAGCTAATCAAATAGTTTACCTTGAGGGAAGCATTTATCTCCCACTTTCATTATTATTATTTTCGTAGCTGTAAAGATATATATTTTATGTCTCCAGAAGGGTGTAACAGTGAAACGAGGTATTGATCTGCTGTATTTGGCAATTTCTTTCCACCTTGCCATCGATATCATGTCAGCCTCTGTCTGTACTGTGGTTGACCTCACAAATAGCTCTTTATGTTCCCATTGGATTCAAATGATATACTATGCTCAAAACTAAATCGATGAATGATTATAAAGTTTTTAGTATTATTTCATAACCCTCAGGCAACTGGTACTTCATGCAGTGAATACTTGAAAAGGTACCTGATTAAAATATGTTGTTGATTCTATTCTGAGGTTTAAAACTGTAATGAAATCAAACACCTTCTATTACTAAGAGATTCTGTTCTTTGCTGACATAAGATTTGACTTAAAATCTCCCACATCTCATGGATGTTCTGTCCTCTGAGTGCAGAAATTCCATGCGCTGGATCTTGCCAGTGATAAATCATGATTGTACATACCCTGTATATGCTTATGGGGGGGAAAAAAAGGAAGTAAAGATCAAATAAAGGGTTTCATCTCCAAAAAGTGAGCAGTAAGTTTAAATAACTTTTTGATTGGAAAACATTGCTATTACTGCCTTGTAAACCCATACACTTAGATATAATTCTAGGAGTTTAACTGGTAAAATACATGTTAAAATGCACATTTAATAGTTTTTGGTTTTTTTTTTTTTTTACTCTGATGGAAATAGGTAGGATTTTTTCAAGTAGTTAAAGGTCTTTAGAAGCCCAGTCTTACTGATTTGAACTCAAGATCTGGAAAAATCTTCAGATTCTAATCTGTGTTTACTTCTAGTCTAAATTATGTCAGTGTAGCAGGTAACGATGCTCTTGTGCTTAAAGGAAATACTTCATTGTCTGATATCTAAATCATGTGATGGTGAACAACTGCAGTTAGTAAAATACTGAACTGAGCTGTGATGTGTATGTATGTATGTAACCACTGAATAGAACCAGAAGAAACTCTAATGATGTTAGGTAGGAGAAATTTGATGGGGGGCCTTCATTGTAAACAGTACATATAAACATCAGGAAAATTGCCATCTTTCTGAATTGGAAAGCTTATTTAGAATCAGACTCTAAACAGAAATTCTTAGTAAGATGTATATTAATAAGCTGTTAATGGTAAAACATACCACTTTTGCAAGCCATTTACACAAAAAGTGTGGAAAGGTGTTCCAATTAGATTAATTTCAAGTAAAATATTTTATTGTGTATTCTCAGACCGTGTAAGTGCCATATTTTAGTATGTAATATAAAACCACCAGAAATTATACTAAAGCTCTGATCAGTTTGGAACTCTTTCTGTAGGCCTGGATGTTACCTAACATGTAGAAGAACATTTTTAAGGTACTGCAGCTATTATGAACTTTTAAAAATCCAATCCTGTCTTCTGTGTAGGAGCCAAAAAGTAACTTTTTTACTAAATTTGTTATTTCATATACTGTAAATGACATGACAGGAGGTAAGATCAAAAGGCAGTTCTATTCCCCATTTTCCAGCCATTCCCATGTCAGTTATTTAGAATAAGATGGTTCAATCAGTTATTCTTTGGTTCTTTGCATCTGTGGTAATGGGGAAGGGAAACTGTTTTGGTTTGGAAGTTTTCCTGTGATGATTAGTTCAGGTAGTCAGTTATCTTTTATGGTTGTTCAGTGCTCTCCTTTTTCGCCTCTGGCACGTGAAATGTAAAATGTGTACCATACTGGTGGTTTGCTTCCTTTTAAACTTCATGCAGAAGGTGGTAGTTGAGGGAAACTACAGGAACAACTGTTGGTCTGTGTAGACTTCCCCCATTCTTTAAACCAGAAGCCATTTAGCTTCTGCACTGGGGGCATCTGGTATGTGCTGACTGTCATTTCTTTGACCCTCTGTTGCTGCTGTCCAGGAAAATAGTCCATGATGTATTCATATGGACACTATCAATCTTGGTTCAATAGGAAGTGTTTATGGAAAGCATTTATAAATAGGCATAAATGAAATAAAAACAGATTATAAGTACAGCCAATATTTTTATTTTGCAGTCTTGTATTCTGTTTTAAAAAACTTCAAAAATCTTTTACTTGCATTAGTAAAAGCTCCTATTCCTGGGTGCCTATTTTGTTTGAATGTGCCATGGGGAAATTTTTTTTTTAAGGGTTTCTTCTTCTGAGTTTCTTTGCATTCTTGATATTCATATTTTCAAGTTAGATTCCATAAGCTTTTCTCCAGTATTGTTGTAAATAAAAGTTGAAACTTGTAGGAAATTTTCTGACCGTGGGAACTGGTACTCTAGAAAACTTGCCATTACTAGTTGAATGTAGCAGGTTGTGCTTGATGAGAGTATATAGCAAAGTTCTTAGTGGTGTTATAGCTTAAACTTTTATAATGAACTGTAGGTATTGGTCAGCCTTCCCTGAACTGTTTTAAAAATGCCTTATGTTACTGAAGTATTTCTTCACAGAAAGAGTGATTGGGCATTGGAGGTGTTGGAGTAACCATCCCTGGATGAGTTTTAAGAAAAGGCTGCCTTTGGCACTTACTGCCATGGTCTGGTTGACAAGGTGGTGTTGTCACATTGATGATCTTTCCCCAAATTTACAATTTCTGCTTTAGATAGGACAATCTTGCCTATGTAGAAAAGCTTTGACATGGGTTATTCAGTCCAAAAAGTTGAATTATAACTTTATGGTTCTAGCTATCTGAAAGTAATTCAGTGTGATCAAGACAGTAGATTGGTCGTTATCTGTGATTTATGAAATTTGATAAGTGTTAATGACTTGTGCAATAGAACATATGAATGTAATGCCCAAGGAGTTTCTGCTCTGTATACGTGACAGACACATGGGCTTATGCTTTATGATCCAAACATATTCCTCATAAATAATGACAATTCAGTTTCTTTTCAGTTTGCAAAGCACAGTTTGTGATTAGGGTCTTTAAAGGCTTGGTGTCATGACAGAAAGTGGTCAAAGCAGTAATGTCAGAGGCAGGAGGATGCCAGTGACCCAGTGAAAGAAACAAGCACTTTGCATGTTGATCTGGTTTGTGAGAGGGCAGTGTTTGGCCCTGTAAGTGCAGGAGAGATGGACTGTTCAGGGAAAGGGCACAGAGAGCTAACCGAAATGATCCTTTGTCAGCCTGATTAAATTTAGTGTCAAGTGTTCATTCATATGAAAGATGAGACACATCACTGTTTATCTAATAGAAAAAAGTATTTCTATTTTTCCTGAACTCTTTTATATGTTAATAGAGGCAAACACGACCATGATCACATAATTTAAATGTGTAAGTAAAAAATATACATCTTTACTGGCAATGGTTTAAAAGTAAGATGTATATGTTTTATGCAAAATAATGCAATTTCATTGTTAATCATGCTGTTCAAGCCATAACTCCACACCAAACAGTGCTTTTAAACAAATAGAATATACTGTTATTGGGCCATTTATAACAGAAATGCTTAGAATATTTAGAGACTGATGCAAAGTATTTATTTTGCACGCTTTAATGTATGCTTCTATTGTGATATTAATATACAAATGCAGAATTGAAATTCCAGGTATTAGACCTAATTGTAAGGTGTGAGACTCTGGTTTTTAATACTGGAAAAAACACCAGTGTTCAGAACAAGGGTTACAAGAGACATAATTTTGGAAATAAATGCAGGCATACAGGAAAACTGAAGAATTTCTTGTTAAATAATTGAACTTCTAAATATTTAAAGGGCAAGAGGGGAAAAAGTTTAGATGTCTTTCCCCTTGCTCTGCCTACCCTGCCAAATGTGGCTGGGAGTTCTGTTTAATGTTATACTTTGCATGCATTTGTGATTTAAAAAAAAAAAAAAAAAAAGCAGCCAAATTTGAGCCGAGACAGTTTGAATGGCATGGCTGTCAGTTTGGCTCTTCGTGAATTGGCAGTGGTCTCATTTAGGACCTTCAAATACATGTCTGGCTGGACAGAATGAGAACATTTTGCATGTTCTTGAGAAGACAACCACTCCTTGCCGCCTCGCAGTACTCAGTGGTGCATGACAGTTGCCCTTCATCGCTGTCTTCTTCCAAGTTAACCTTTGACCGCCCGCTTTGTTGCCGCGCAACGGTTGGAGCAGGCCAAGATGTTGGTGAATGACGGGCATTGGCCTGCAACGTGCTTGTCATTATTTGACTGTCAGAAGTAGCCTGCCATTGGGCTCCATCAAGGTTTGAAACCTATGTGCAGCAGTCCATATTACTTAACTTCCAACACTGTCAACAGGACGATGGAATGTGCATAAAAAAATGTGCGTTGAATATGTCTTTGATCATAATATAGGGAGATATTTTTTGCGCGCGCTGAATGTATTCGTACGGGTTTCACAGGGCCAAGAGGTTGATTCCGCTGCCATGGTAAAAAGTGAACTGTTGTCTCCTGTGGTCTAAGTTTCAAATAGCACAATTTAGATTTGAACAGCTCTGCCAGTTAAACTCTCAGCTTGTCTTGCGTATCCTATCAGGTTTTCAGCCAGCAGTATAAGCAGCGAGATACCAGACCAGTGGTGCCTGAGGTTAGCTGTCAAACTGGAATGTTATTTTGGATCTTGCTGTAATGTAATATCGTAGAAGGAGGTCAGGCTGTGTGATTTGTAAAGCAGTTGTGCAAACTTAAAATGACTGAAATGTTTATTTCAGGTACTTTTTTTTCCATCTAAAAGAGTTGACGAGAAAATAGAATTTATCATAAAAAAACCAAAGGCAATATAAAATGGTCATTTTTCTCTTGAGTACAGAATACGGCACATAAAAGAGCATTCAAAATCCAATGCGAGGAGCCAGGCTGAAATTCACTAAGTGATAAATGCTTGACATTGAAAATATTTAACAGGCAGATATCTGTGTATTTTCTGATAATGAATCCCAAAGAGATTTGGGATGAACCTCGTACTTAATTTAACGAATGGGAATTATGAATATAAACTTGGTGTTTAGGTAAATCACTTATGCAATCTATCATATATTAACAAATACTTTGAATTGCTTCCTGCTTGGAAGCGTCATATCCTACTTTAGTGGAATATTTGCTATTCACTTGGGCAACAGTGATCTGTAACTCAAGTTTATTTTATTGGATTTGAAACTTGTCTGTTTTCTCTCAAAATGTATCAGTTCTTTTGTAATTGAAATGGTATATTAAAATGACATCAGAAAATACCATCTTAAGAAAACCAGAGATTCACTAGAGCTTGTTCATAATGACTTCTTTCCAAACCAAAAAAGTAGCATTATCTTGCAAACTGGCTATAAAATTACTTTTTTTTTCCCCTTCAAGTTTCAAAACATCTTCATGCTAATTAAGTAAAAACAGTAGAATCATAGTAGTGGTTATTGGTTAGATTGCTTAGAAACAAAAAAGTATTATTTTCATAATAGTTTTGCCCTCAGTGTATTTTCTGAACCAGATTTTATTTTTTCTGCTCACAGTATCATTTGCAAGAGACCTCAGTTCAGAGGCAATGATCTAAAATACTAGATTGTGTCATGGAGATCTTTTTGGTCTTCTTGCTGTTAATGATAAATGCTATTGCTGTTTAATAGCCCAACTCTTTTAGCCTTTGCCAGTGTGTTCACATCTGGCTACTCTGAAACAGAGTGTAAAATTAGCATGCATTCAGGTGTTTGTGTACATATATGTACACATGTGCCATAAATGTGAGAAATTCTTTGGCAAATTAAGTAGTCTGTTATTAGATATAGAAACTATTGTCTTCTAAACTCTTTATCCTACCCATGAAGTTACTGTTAGTAAGTTTTGGGTTTTGTTTCCCCTTTCTTGAGTAATGTGTGTGTGTGTATATATANTACAAGTGTGCAATCATTTAAGTGTATTTAAGTAGACAAATAAACAATGAGCATTTAAATAATGAGCAATTGTGTTGGTTGATATGGACTCTGAATTCAGAATTCCTTTTCAGCCTCCACAGTTTAAAAAAAATGCTACCAAAATTAACAGAAAAACTGACCTGGCTATTTTCAAACTTAAGGAATGTTACTTTTCATTTTAGAAAAATGTTGCTCTTTCTTTCACTGTACAAATGAAGGTTTGATTTCTGCTGGGAGTTAATAATACTCTTTGTAGTTGTGTTACTGCAGGAGAAAAGTTTAAAATCTTCAAGCACAAATTTAGTTTTTCACTTAAAGTATGAAATACCTGTTCCTCCTCTAAGCAGAGGTTGCTTTTTTTTCCTATTTTGAAGTAACATTTTACACTCACGTACAGAAGAAACTAGGGATCATTATGTAGTTTATTGCAAGTGTGCTCATATCTTTACATTTTTCCAAATGGAAGTACTTTATGAATTCTCTCCAGTCTGTGCCATAACTAAGAGTTTGCAGTGGTTTTGCTCTTGCCCTGCAGATCTTTTTATCTTATCACTATTTTAAAAAGGATATGGAGAAACCAGTATATTAACAAAAAATGCAATAATAAGTAAGTTCTCATTAACTATTAGGAGCTGGTGTCTTTCCCTATTGCCTTAAAAGATAAAAGGAGCACTATAAAAGTGTTTTCTACTTTTTTTAAACATTAGTATTTGAAAGTAAAAGCGCAGTGAATAAAGATTACAGTAGTTAAGTGAAATTATTTTGTATTGTGTTCTGAATTAAGAGTGTCTGTCTGAAAGCAAAATGTTTTAATCAAGCAAAGATACTTCTGAAATGGTTCTCAGGATGGCAAGAGGTGTGCATGTGCTTTTTATTTCAACTTTGTAGTCTTCCCAAACCAAGAGAGATTTCCAAAAGTGTTCAGAAGCTGCATAAGTGTATTTGAGAGGTTAAGCATCCATGATGCTCTGTGGTGTTACAGGAACAAAATAAATCCTATTACCCAAAATAAAAGAGAGGTAGATACCTTAAGGGAAGTGCTTTGTTGCACCTATACCCTCAGCAATACAAATATCAGCTTGTCACAAAGGTTGAGACCTTTGTGGTGCATTCTTTCAGGGAACAGATCTGTCTTCTGGCTTTAATGTAAGAGCTGTGAAATATCTGTATTAGGTAAAATAGAGGTTAAGGCACCTTAAGGGCACTGAATTCTTATCTCTTTTTACTAGCAGGGGTATCAACATGTACTAAAATGTGATGACCTACTGTCCTCTTTGATAAAAAGGAAAATGACCTGTCTACTGTGGATGGTGATAGAGTTGCCTGGGGCAGATTACACTGTCACCTTCTTTAGTATCCGTGTGTAGGAAAATAAAAAAAGGCCTGCATAGTTCTGTTTACTGCAGAAGTATTTGACATTTCTAGCTACTGATAAAATATACTCAGGGGCAGAAAGAAGAAACTAGTTTACAGTGCTAACCAAGGTTTGGAAGAAAGACAGAGATTGTTTCTTGCGTGAGCCCTTGGTATCTCAGGACGTATGATTCGTATCAAGAGATTCCTTGTGAGCCCTTCAGACACTCACGGTTCAAGTCCTGCATTTAACCCTGCTCTCCACTTGGCCAGGGCCTTGTGGGACACAAAGGCTGACGTGTCTTGGGTCACGTCTTGAAATTCTCATGTACCAGTGCCACTTAGAGAGTTTAATCACCGACTTAGTTGATACGAGTAACAGCGTTTCTTATATTCTAGAAATAATTGGTGTCACATTCAAGACCTTTTCTCAGGAGCATTCCAGAGCATTTGTAGTTTGTAACAATTAATTTAGAAGTCATTGTTAGTCATTCCCTATTGTTTTGTGTGATGAAATATATATAACTTGGAGAGTTGATTTTAATTGTAGAGCTGGAACAAACTGTTAAATGTACTTTAAGCTTTAATTAAGAATTCTTTGCAATTCTGTAAAGGAAGGTGTGCTTCCTGCTAATCAAAAACTGGACTTAAGGACAAAGGAAAGATTTCTATTGCACTCTTTATCAATACTTGAGTAGAATGAGTTTCAGCATTTTTTCATGCTTTGCACAGTGACAAT
The DNA here is from genome assembly GCA_013389925.1 of Aegithalos caudatus. Classification (NCBI taxonomy): domain Eukaryota; kingdom Metazoa; phylum Chordata; class Aves; order Passeriformes; family Aegithalidae; genus Aegithalos; species Aegithalos caudatus. The sequence continues at coordinate 45,201 of WEIU01022235.1, forward strand.
GAAATTTAGGTATCTCTTACGTGAGTTCCTTGCATAAAAATCTTACCTCGTTTGCATAAATGTTTAAAGTTTTGTTGTTAGAAGAATGAGACTCCAAGGGATGGGAAATGGAGTTCCTGTTGCCAAACAGATACTGGTTTTTACATTGTTTAAAACTGAAATCTGTACCCAAAATGAGTGAAATCATAAGTGAACATTCATGAAATAAACTTCATGAAAAGGTTTCTTTAAAAGGCATGGGAGCCTTTTTAAAAAAGTGTAAACCCCATAACTTTGGTATAGTTTTGGCTGTTTGCAGGTCAAGCTCATTAAGGCATTTTTGGCCTAAAGCTCTAAGTATTCATGAAGAAGGTAGGAATCTGTTGGAATTTGGTTTAATGTCAATAGAAGATGAAATTTAGAAAAATCAATGTTAACTTATTTAAATCAGGTCAGTGAAGTGTGTCTTGTTAGATCCTGAAAATTCTGACATTATATTCTCCGAAGTGTAAATAATTAACCTCATCTTTCCTAATTGTTTAGAAATTTTTATAAGGCTAGTAGCTAAAGTAAAAGACTATTGCTTTTTAGAACTTTCCTCTTTCAATTTTCAAGTGTTTACAGAATTCAATATTACATTGGCTTATACTTAATTGCCCATGATTTTACCTGCTTTTGCAATTAAAGAGTGTTTAGAAATTTGCATTAACAAGCCCATTTATTTATCATCTTTTTTGTTTGTTTCAAAATCTCCCCATAATCAGTGGGGGATTTGTTGTTGTTTTCTTGTAAATATTTTTATTCCAAGGAATTTAGGTAAAGAGCAGGATATAATCCAGTTCCTACAGAAAAATTAGAGAATGAAGTCAGTAATGAAGGTGGGCAATGAGCAATGAAGGAAAAAAATAAGAAAGAGACATGCTGAAAGATGATAAAATACTCAGGCAATGTGATATTTTGGGAGGAAGATTAGATAAGGAGAAAAGTAACACAGAACTGAATGATAGAGAATCAATAAAAATGAGTTACAAAGCCAGACATTTAGTGGATTCCTGTGGAATATTCTAGCATTTATTTGTCTGAAATGTAATGAGTGACTGTTGTGCACTGTATATATAAGTGAATTTACATATGTGGTTTGCTGTTTAAGAGAGGCTTTTTGGCAATGTAAGTACGTCAAATTTTTTTTAAAGCCAAGTTATTTTTCACTTGGGCATCTGCTATTTCTTGTTTTATGAGGAGTAGTGAGGGAGAGTAATTAATTGATACTGAGGAAAAAAAGGGAAGGTTTTTTTAAAGCATGGAATGTTATCATAGCTACAAATAAGAAAAATAAAGAAAAATCCAAACAAATAGTTGTGAAGAATACATGACCTGCTCATGTATAGGTACCTGCTGGGCCTTGGGCATTGAGTCCTTTAGAGAGGTACCTGGCTGAAGTAGTCTCAACTGCTTAAAATACATTTATTTTTCTTAGAAAATCTCCTTTGCATGTGGAATCTTCTATACTATTATGGTCCTGGGCCTGATTTTCTTTCTAATTTAGTTCTGAAATTCTTTGAGAATTCCCAATTTCATCTGTGTGTGCAAAATGGCAGAACTTTGCATGCATAATAAAAGCTCAGTGACTTCTTGACAGTGCCAGTGGTGTGATTAATTCCTGTGCATAATATATTCAGTCATCCTATGCATATGCAGTGACAATATAAGCAAAGGGGGCTGAAGGGTCCCTGTGGATGATGTCTGGGGGAGAGCTCTTGTCTTGCTCTTGTCAAATACGTTTGTCTCTCCCCATGTCCCCACAGATTTCTTTCTCCTTGGGCTTTCTGCCAATGGCAGCATCTTCCCCATCTGGTCAGTATCAGGAAGGTGGACCACACCTCAACCCCTTCCATCACGTGCTGGCAAGTTTGTGTGACTCCTGGTACAGAGGCAGAAAATAGAAGAAAACTGGCATTTTCCTAGGGAGCCTTTATCTAATAATCCCTGGTGTTTGCCACACTGAGTCTTTTCCTGTTAAATAAATTAATAAATAAAAATAAATTGCACTGTTTGCAGAAAATCATGCCAGGTGTTTGACTGAAGCAATTTTGCATCAGGTGATGTAGTGCCTCATATCCTAAATATTAGGACTTTGCGTTTTTTCTTAGGAATGATCCAGACTTTTCTTGGGTAACCTCTACAGCGTTAGTTAATTGTGTTTGTAGCATGCCACATGATTTTGTTTTGTGCTTCTACAGATAATTTCTAGGCATTATTCCATGCATGGTAGTAAAAATGTTAAGATCTTTAACTAGGATCACCAAAGCTCTCAAAAGTTACCTCAATCTCTTTTCTGACATGAGCGTTTGCTCTTGCAGGCTCTAAACTGGGATTATGTGATGCCTGTAAATGTTAACAAGAAGTCTTAGAGAACTTCTACTGACAAGCCAGTATAGCTTTATTACATTATGCTGGCAAAACTCTGTCATGTTTGTATCTACATAGATGGAAAGGTACAGTGCATTTTGCTAGCTGTAGTTTTTAGGCAGGTATGGTGATTTGATGTCATGCTGCACGTATTTCTGTATCATAGTTAACAAAATACTTGTATCTCATTCAATTAATAAATCAAGTAGATTTTGTAGCTGTGTTTTAGTAACGATATAATTTAAATTCTGGCTGGTTACCAATGTTTATCAGTGAAGAAAAATTACAGATTAGTCTGTGTTTCTATAATCAGAACATTTACACAATGGATATATTGTTACAGTTGTCGTTTTAGTTCTGATTATTACTCAGTATGTCTGTTGCAATTTTCTCATTTACAGCTGTTATTGAGCTCCATGTGTAATAGATGGAATTACTGTGTCTACCATTTATTTAATGAATAGCCTACAGAAACATTAGTGTTAATAATATTATCCACTTAATGTACACAACAGTTTATAATATGGATAGATGAATAATGTGTTGCACTATTTAAATTTTATTGGAATGAGATAAATAGATCTAGTGCATTTTTGTTTGTAAATGCGATGCTAGAGTCATCTGGGGGATTTAAAAAAAAGTCAGTTCTAAGCAAAGTGATTGATTCTAGTCTGTTATCTAATATATAAATAAAATGGTTTAGACTTAAAGCTCTTTTTTGGGGGAGGGTGGGATTTGAACTAAAAGGAAATTTTTCTTTGTAAAATAAGTGAGGGTGTCAGCTGTTCAAGTTCATTCTTGATGGGGGGTATTCTGCTAATAAGGAGAACTGGGTTTGAAAACTAACAATTTGATTTCTTTGCTCAATAGTTAAGAAGTGTACATGAGACACATATATTAAAATGAACTAAATTTACCAATTTGATAAATATGACATGCAGCTCTGATTAAATAGGAAAAGTAGCAGCCTGTATAGGAAGTGAAGTCTTGGCTACTCTTGCCCTTTATCTGCTTTTTTGGCTTAGATCAATTTAGCAAGGTTTGATTTTGTAAGCCTAAGAGGAAAATATTCTCCCTGCCTCTATTTTGTGTAATTTTGATTGTATGAAAGAGCATGCCCTTGTCCTGATTTGTCAGACTTAGTAGGGCTTCTCTAAACTGACTCTTCAAGATAATGTTTTTGAAAAACTTGTATTACAGGTAATAAGGATATATTTTGGTTTCGTTAAAAAGCACTGTAAAATGGAACAACCATAATTAAGGGGTTTCTCCATTTTTTTTTTTCTGAATAAAGGGACACTTAAGCAAAATCTCCAGTAAATGTCATGTAGAAGTTATGCTGTTTGAGTCAGAGAATATGAATTTTGTGTTTCTGAGAGCAGTATTTAAATTCTTGTATTTTCCTTGCTGCATTGAGATAGATTTGATAGGTAAAGGTAGTAATGTATTAGACCAACATGTAAGAGTATAAAAGTTAGACAAGGCTTTTGTGTCCTAAAGCTAGACTGACCTTGCCTGGTGGCTCTGAGTGGTCCATGGCTGTTGTATCCCAATGTATTTTGGGTTAGTTGCCCCCACACCCCCAAAATGTTCTTTATAGCAGACAAGCTGGTCTGTGCTGCTGAAGTTACACAGTCACCTACTGTTTAACTCCACAGATATTAGAGGAAATCTGAGAGATGTGAATTTTAATTGATTCTTTAAATATAGTTCTAACTCTGTGGTAAATGGTTTAAACTGTGCACAGAAAGCGGTCTATGCATTTATGTACATCTGAGGGGTTCTTCTACTAAACAAAATACCCACCAAGTCTTCCTGCCATTAAGACTTCATAAGCCATTAAGGATTCATAAGCAGTGATCTGCCAGCATTTCAGGACTACCAGAGGACTGCAGAGAACTGTCTGGTACTTTAACTCTAGTTCTCCAAAAATACTTGGTGTTTCAGAGAAGGTAAAATGTGTGCATTGCATACACATGCTTTTCTTCTGGCCAGTTGTACAATGTTGTGATTTTCTTCCTTAAAAGAATGTGTTATGTGTTACTTATTTGGGCCATCTATAATTCTTTTGCAATGTAAAGTAATTTACTTCCAGCTTTTATGTGATTATTTTCTCAAAAATGCAGAGCTTTCTAGAAGTTCTGTAACATACCACACATGAAGAACAGCACAAAATTGATATTTTAGCAGAATAAATAATTTTGGTATCTTCAATGTTTTCTGGTTACTCTATCAGTTCTTTTCACAGATTTTTTTTTTCTTTTTTTGCTTACTACAGAAAAATGACATCAAATGCAGGATAACAGAACACTGTCAAGCTAAGAAGGTTTTATATGGACAGCATTAGACAGGAGCAGAAAGATCCAGTGCACTAATAGGCACGCTCACATGAGCTACCTAGTCCATTGACAGTTTCTTCCTTTGTTCTCCCTCTCGACCCACTTTCTGCCAGTGATTTGTGACATATTTTGTAAGAGATCAAATAAGCCCTTGACACCTGATTGCAATGTAGTGCTTGTTTACAGTTGCATTTTTGAAGGACCTCGAGACAAGATGGAAGGTTTAACTTAAAGTAATTAAATTTGCATCTGCTCTGTGACAGGAATTTTCTTATGTGTGTATCCTGTTGAGCAACTTTTACTGTAATTGGCCATGAAGTACCAAAAGAAGGATCCAGGTAGACAAAATCATTGTTGCCTACTACTAAAATCTGTCATGGTATTTCTTAAGGACTGGCTTGTACTTGGCTTGTGCCATGTTCTTTGAATTACAGTAATGCCTACTTTTCTTTTTTTCTGTTATTTTTAATGTGGACCCTGACTTGAAACACAAATCAAGCTGAACTTGATGAATAGCATTTTCTATTCACATCTTAAAATCTGAAGAACTATTTTGTAGTTACTTTGAATTCAACAGGATTAATTCATATCTGGGTTTTTTTTGTGGTATATTTTGGCCAGATTGATATTGTTGAATTTCCTCTGATCAGTGAGATTTGAAGTAGCATGCCAGGGTGTTCTTCACCTAATACAACCTGAAGTGGTCTTATGAGGACCAAGAATTATTTGCATCTTGCATGACCTGTCCTTATGCCTACTTTTGAATACAGTATATGCTAGAAGTAGTTATTTTCAGCTACTGACTACAAGAGAGATTAATAGCTTTTGGAAGGGCTGTAATGAAAGGCTGACCCAACTGGCTTTTGTATTATACCTTGTTTATCCTGCTCTCATCTCTATCACCTTTGGGCTATAACAAAATGTAATTTATGTTAGCAGTGCTTCACTGAAGGTGAAAGGTCACATTTTTAATGAGGGTAGCCCTGATTGGGATTCGGGTTTTAAAATGTTGTGTGGTAGAATACAGTCAACAAAGTCCATGTAGAGAAAATGATTGCAGAAAGGGGTAAGAAAACATTATTTGAGGGGGGAATAAGACCATTTCTTTTATTTGAAGTTCAACTAGTAGAAGTTAAATAGCTAGGAAAAGGGATTTAATTAAGTACCAGCAATGTAATGCTCTTGTTTAATAAGCCTTTATAATTTTGGCAGAGTGGTTGGTTGTTTGTACTGAGAAACATTCTTTGCAGATAATCACTTTTCTCTTACTTTGATGCTGTTTTCTAGAAACATCCCTCTCTCTCTCATATCTTTGACTTGAGTGGTACAGAAATGAAATGACCACCTCTGCTTGCTCCAGGGAGAACTTGTCTGTATTTGGAACGGTTAACCATAATACCCAAGTGGGTTTGAATTTTCCCTTTAGAAAGCAAAGTTTCCTTATGTTCATGAGATTGAGCAGTGGTGTCCATTAGTGGTATGCTTTAAAAATTATCCTGATGGATTTTTGTTGAATAGTGTTAATACTAGAATTCACTATGTGACTTACATAAGCAATTTTATGAAACATGCACTTTCTCATAAAAGCCAAAATTGTTTTGAGATAGGTTAAAACTTTAAGAGAATTCTAGTCATAAGAAATTTAGCAGGTACCTGGGGAAATTTTAGGGTATAAGCAATGAAGGTAAAGTTTTGAGTTTTGACAGCTCAGAGTAGTCAAAAGCTGATTTGAAAGAAGTTCTTGGATTTGGGTTTTGCCAACATTCAAATACTTACCCTGTGTGACTGGTGCTTGCCAGGAATCTCACTCTCATCTTTCATTTATGTGTGTTGTTTGCAAGTGACAAAGTGCTTCAGTTATGTTCAACAAAGGAATGGGAAACACATCAGGGACTTTGAATTTCATTACTTTTTGTGGAAACAACTTCTAACCTGAGCTTAGTTCAAAGCTTGCATAGAGAAGAGTGGTGGAGTGAGCCTCTTTGGTTCTTTACAGCCAAATTATCTTTCATGGAGATACACCTTATCAAAGCCTGAGCTTTTTTAACTGTATATATAGACTGTGTGACAGTAACAACTGTGGAAACCAAAAGGCCGGTAGGATTCACTTTGTGAATGAAAATTTAGGAAGGCTGCAGGTTAGATTGCATAAAAGCTACAATATTTTTGAAGAGATAGAGAGTTGATGTCAGAAGCTTTTTTTCCCCAATTTTGGATTGTTTTCTCTGTATCATGCTGCATCATAACTAAATATTGGATTGTGCCCCTATATGACAGGAACTTTTTTTTTCCATGGTGATATGTGAAGCAATCTATTGAGGCTGTGCTGTGGCAGTTTGAGCACTGGGTTTCCTTTCCTTCTCCCCAGCACTCCCCTGCAGCTCCTTCACTTGACTTTTCAGCAGGGGCCAGCCTTGCTGTGCTGCTCCTGCACTGCCTCTCCATCCTGCTCTCTCCCTTCTTCCCTACCACAGCACTCCCCTGTGCCTGGGCTCATGCTGTCTCCTGGCAAGGAATAGAATCACACTGTGCTTTAAAGCAACATAATGTTGGGATTCCTCTTCTTTTCATCCGTGTCAATAGGTCTTGAACTATTAATGCAAATCTTCAAAATGATTCTTTAAAATTTACACTTGTTTTACATTATTTTATAATTAAGTTTTAGTGTTTAAAGAGAAGAAAGGAATAGAAGTTTTTGAGGTGATTAAATATTAATTTTATTCACATTTAACCCTAATTTGCATTAAGGATGTTAAGTGAAAGGCAGATCTTTTGAATTCAACATTTTCATTTCCTTTTAGCCTCACTGATGAACAGTTAGATCTTGTCATATAGTGTCAGGGTCCACTGGGATAGAAGGAATAATTGTGCAGTCTTGTACTTTTTAGGATGGTCTGTCTGTGATGCTTACTCTTTCCTAAAAAAATAAAACAAACAAAAGTCAAATTAAAAAACATTTTGTCTAAACTAAAACTGAGATTTGAAACAAAACCTTTTTCAAGCTGCTGGAGAGACTGTCCTGCTTGAGGACTGGTGATTCTTCTTTCTGTCTTAACAAGACTTCTGTGACTTAAAAAAGCTGATTTCTATAATATTACACTGGAAGATGTATCAAGGGGTAATATTGGTCATAAAATCTTGTATTACATATGTAATATATATATATTACAGGCTATGAATTTAGGTAAATACAAAAAAAGTTATGCTGCATGCAACTACAACTAGGTGTGAAACTGACCACTGATGTTTATTTCCTTTCAGAGAATTAAATTAATTAAAATGCACTCCATATCCTTTTGTCAAGATCTACAGTTCTTACCTGAGAGTTCAAGAAGTGTAGAATTTATTTCTGTATTTTAAATTGCTCAGAGAACCCTGGATAAAAGTTCAGCCTTGGTGTAGAATAAACTGCTGTAGCCTTTTGGGTGCATTCAGTGCTTACACTTGCACAAGTAAAATCCTGTGAACGACACAGGATTTATGCTGTGTTTAATAAATTATGGAACTTTGAAGAATCTTTGAGAAGTGGGGCCTGCATGTGACTGAGCAGCAGACATGAATAAGTGTTATCCTCGAGTGTATCTAGCAGACAGTAATAGATGCTTGAACAGACAATATGAGCACTGAGTGAATGATGGTAATAACATTAAATATTTACATATAGCAAAAGCATTTTGACAGCAGAAAAGAGACTGTCTCTGCAGTGAGGTGGGTAAACCCCAGTGTGATATAGTACACCTTTCTATAGGACAACTTCTTATTAATAACTAGCAGTGTTTCTCTGCAAGACAGATACTATGATCTACTGTCATACAAGACAATTTTCAAGACTTTATTGGTGTAATCTCCAGGTGCCAATATCATTCCATACTTACCATAACGCAAAAACAATTACTGAGTTCAGAAATAAGAATTGATAATTGGATAATAACTAAATGCTTAATATTAACAAAGTAGATTTTAACCTGTTACCAGAAGCCCAGATCCACTCTACTTTGCCTTACCTCAGTTTTATGTTGAATTTTCCAACACAGGAGCTGTCTGGAGGACTGTGTCCTAAAGTGTATTATACAGTGGCTGTGCCTGAGAGAGTTGATGAAAGCAAGGAGTCCTCCTGCCCTCTCCACTGCTGAGCAGTGTCATAGAAATAAATCCATTTTATTGATTCTGGAGTTCTTGAAGTGCAGCATATTTGTTTTTGTTGCCCTTGTTTTGTTTTTTGAGGGAACTTGTAAATTATGATTATAGAACAGTTGGTATTCCTTGCACTAGACTTGTTAAAATATGTGATGCTTGATTCACACATAATTTTAAAGGGAAATGACTTTATCAGAAGCATAGGATAACAGTTTTATACATATGAATTTTGTTAGAGGTTTTTATCCTTTTAAATGCATTTCAAAAACTTCCACTTATAGGAAAGAAATAAAACAATGGTGACAGTAAATGGATTTTTTTAAATACTTCTTGAAGCTCGTATTACTATGATGAGCCTGCTTGCATTTAATGATCTGTCATGTCATGTAATTAAAACAAATTAATATTGAAAATGAATTAAAATTGAGTGCTATCAAGCCACTTTTTCATATATTTATTTTCTTGTCACAGCAAAAGAGAACATAGACCACAACTCTAGAATTTATTGCTTTAAATCATCAGTAAGGTTGTTGTGGTTTTTTTTTTTTGTTTAGTTTCAATATTTTACAGCAAAGATAATTCTTTGGAAGTGAATATGGGAAACTTGTAAGGATGCTTGGCAATTCCTTTCTTAGCAGTGGCTTCAGTGTGGGTATCCAATCAATGTCCATGAGTAATGTGCATCAATTGAGAATATGAATAAATATGAATGTCTGCAATATCTAAGGTATACAACCAGGTGAGCTTTGGTCAGTCAAACGTTTCTTGAGCTATAAGGGTAAATACATTTTTACAGCTTTTAAGGAAATAATCCTGTGGAGGAAAGAGCTGATATAATGCAAGAGGGGAAAAAAATATGTTCCTGAAAATATGTGAATGATATGCATTGCAAAAGGGATGTGACAGAAATGTAATGTGATGTGTTCTCTTCTTGGAGGAGTTTTGCTTTGAGGGAAAAACTTTTGCAGGTGATAGCTGTTCTGAGGAGCATTCCTCTGTGGCTGTAAAATTGATGTGGGCTACAGAGCTAGAATGTTGATAACTTGATGCCAGTGGATGTGAGCTGAGATGTTTTGAGTGGGGACTGCACTGAAGATAAACCCAAGTGGGCTCATTTCACTGTCTAAAACTTGAACCATTTCCCTTCTTTGTTTCTTGAATATCAAGAATTGGAAATAAAGCAGGATTTAAATTTCAGATTGAATCTGGAATCAAGTACAGGAGTGCGCCCCTGGCTTTCAGAGGGCAGACATCTCAGGATCCTTAAGAAACAATACCTGTTTTGGAGTAGATGATCTACGTGTGTTTTTCAAGGCAAATACTGGTTTGGGATCTTTTTCGATTAAAACTTCTAACATGCTTGTCAGGAGTTACTCTAAAAACCCTTTTCTTTCTAACACAGCCTCTGTGTTAGAAATAAGGAAATATTCTCGTAAAAACAATAAAACAATAGGTTCTTAAAAGCTTGAACAATATAATACTTCAGTGACCATCAGACTTTGGAATTTTTTGTTCATTGCTGTGGTAAAAAGGGGTTACACTTGGTTTTTGCTGTTAATGCTGCCTCCTTTGTGTTGTGGCCTTTATACTTCCTCACCATTTTTCGTTGCTTTGTATCAGCACATCTTCCCTCCCTCTGCTCATTTGAGCTTTCCAAGGTGTCAGGGCAGTGAAAGTGCTCCAGAAAGTACAAATACTTCCTTTGAAATTGGAAGAGCAATTTGAGAAGCCATGAGCAGAATTCTATATTACACATAAGGAACAAGATTATCTTCCTTTTTAAACTTAATGTTTAAAGTAGGGACAATGTTGATTCTTGTGGCAGAAATTTAGCTCCTAAAGTAGGGTATAGATTCAAATACTTAAAGTGTATTTACAGTAAAGGTTTCCAAACTTAGAGTTACAGTGTGCTGACCACTCACTGAGTGAACTTCTCCCATTCGGATTTCTAAGGGATTTTATACTGAATTTGGATTTCTAATTTTAGGAGTGATTTTTAGCACTATTTATGCACTTCACATCATAACTGTTTGCCTAACACGATTGAAGGTTTAGTCCATGTGGTCACATTGTCCTAATCTAACCATCAAAATGAGAATTCTAGCTTCAGAAACTTCTTTCATCACACATAATTTCAGGGTTTCCTGATGCAGATACATAACTGAATAAGATTCAGTGTTCATCATATAACCCTCCAGGCCTAGACTGTGTAATGGTCAGGACCTGAGAACATACAAAACTTTGCTAAAGTTTTATATTTCCATTTCACTGAGTTTGTGGTGGGAAAATTAAATTTGACAAACTGTGCAACTGTCAGTCTGTTGCAGCCTGAATAATGTTTCCACGAGCAGTGTTGTAAAACTTGTTATTCCTTCTCTTCATTCTTGCCCCTCACACTTCTTGTGGCTTCTGAATTTGGAGAAATTATTTTTAAAGCAACCTCTAAATACCTTGTGATACAAGTTATATTTCAATCAGACATTTGGTGTCCTCCTGTGACAGTAAGTCTGTCAGATGTGGATTTTTTTTCTCCTTATTTTGTAGTGTGGAGTTCTACATATGCTAAAATACATTATTTTTGCTTTGTTTAATGAAGCACATGAAATTGGGAGTCATGAGATTTGAGTCATGGCAATTTTTAATGCCAGTAATAGGAAGCAGCTTGGTTGAGGGTGATTTTCTGCTGAAATTAGTACTATAAAGTATTAATATATTGCTATTCATTTCATGATGATAGATGTGGGGTTCAGATGTAGCATTTTTAATTTATTCATCAATATATATAGAGTGTCCATAATTAAATGCTGTCCATGGGTAAACTGGCTAGAGAACATAGACTTTTTCTTGCCTTTTCCTGTAAAAATGTTGTGAAATAAAAATATAGAGACCAATGGCAGGGATTGTACTTGCATCTGTTTTTGCAATCTATGCTTTTAACTTGATCTAAGCCTGTAAGTGAATCTTTTTATTTGGTAGACAATTGTGCTGGTATTGACACATTAATTTATATTCACTATGAAACGTATTTTAACCTCTTCAAGGCTTTTCATGAGTGAGGTTGTGCTGCAGAGTTTAGTTTGTTTGCATAAACTCCAACACTGAGCAGAATACAGAAGCAGGAAGGGTAATGGAGATGGGGAATGTAACTCCATTATAATGACAATAAATATGATGGCAGGAGTATTCAAAAGTGTCAGCATGCAAGCAAGGAAAGGGAGAATGTGCAAGTTCGCAGGTTCTAGAGCACTTTATTAAGCTGTGAAAGCACTCCGGATAAAATAGTAGTGATAAGAGTCTATTCAAAGCATAGGGGGTTATTAAAAAAAACAATAGTTGATGAAATATTTTCCTAAAATCAATGACAAAAGTTACTCAAAGCTTCCGGTGCATAATATAGGCTTTAAATACACTGCTTGGACTGCAAGAGCAGGCTCTAGTGAAACCGTGCAAAGCGTTCCCAGCTATTGAATGGCTCCTGAGCTGGAGGTGTGAAGAAGTGGTGTGTGTCCATATGAGCCCTCTGCCTGGTTTTCCCTGGCGGAGGCCGCCGGTGTCCCGGAGCGTCGCTGTCCCGGAGCGCCGCTGTCCCGGAGCGCTGTCCCGGTGTCCCGCTGTCCCGCAGTCCCGGTGTCCGGGAGCTCTGTCCCGGTGTCCCGGTATCCCGGAGCGGTGTCCCGGTGTCCTGCTGTCCCGGAGCTTGGCCGGGCCCCTCAGCGCTGTCCCGGTGTCCCGGAGCGGTGTCCCCGTGTCCCAGAGCGCTGTCCCGGTGTCCCGCTGTCCCGGTGTCCCGGAGCGGTGTCCCCGTGTCCCGGTGTCCCGGAGCTTGGCCGGGCCCCGCAGCGCTGTCCCGGTGTCCCGGAGCAGTGTCCCGGTGTCCCGGAGCGGTGTCCCGCTGTCCCGCTGTCCCGGAGCTTGGCCGGGCCCCGCAGCGCTGTCCCGAGCCGTGTGTGTCACTAGGTGGCACCGCAGCACCGCCCGCACGGCCGAGGGTCGGGGAATGGCTTTGTTGTTAAAGGGCGCAGTGTAATGTATTCGTGTCCATCCCAGGCAGCCATCGAATGCCCCGAAACATGCCCTCTCACAGCTCCGGCCTGTTGGCTGTGCTTATTTGGTGTAATAATTAGCAGAATTTCTCGCTAACAGCGGTACTTACCAACACCTCACATTTTCCTCTGTGTTTTTGTACGTGACGGATTGTGCATTCTATGAATAAAGTTAAGCGGGTCACAGCCTAAGCCCTGTACAACACAGCTATTTTCTGCACAATAGTTCTGAATAGATATATATTAACTCCTTTTTAATCCCCGTGGTGTGCAATGCAAACAACTTCGAGTCTTTTTGTAATAGGCTATTGAAAACTTGTAAGCACAGAACACTTAACTTGTCAACTTAAAGAACAAAAAAAGAGAAATGGAATGAGGAGCTACAGAAATTAGAGTACAGTATCTTTTACCAAGGGCAGGCTTTGGGAGCCTGTTCTAGTGCTTCATGAGATTTGGTGCAGACCACTGTACTTTGTTCTAGAGGAACAATTCTCATATGTGTGTTAAAGGTGATCTCTCTGCTGTCGTGATGTTTAAAGTTACTCTGCTTGGTATGAAAATAAAGATAGGAATTCTGAGTTAAACAGTACTTGGGGGTTTTTGCACTTTCCTAGCTGAAAATGATTTTGCTTAAAATTCTTCTGATGGAAATAAAAGAATCCTGAATAAATGCTGTGTGTAGGGATCCTCATGGTCCTTTTCCAAATGCGGGGGCTGATAAGGGTTCCCAAAATTATTACGTAACTCTAGTATTTTTTCAATTAAACTCCTAAGAAAAAATTTAATGGAATTCTTATATAATGAATTAGCTCAAGTAACAGTGGTTTGAGACATATTTCATGTGGAAGTTCAGATCTGCATGGAGGCTATCAAGCCTTTGTCACTAGTTTAGTTGGGAATTGCAGCATATGTAGTACCAAATGTGGGTCATAAGCTCTTGCAGTTGTCTGTTATTTAATTTTAAAATCCTCCCTTTGAATATATATTTTTTTAAATCCTACATTGTTCTTTTTTTTTTTTTTTCATTCAGCCCTTTTTGAATTCTAGTTACTGCTGAAACAATTCCATTGTAGAAGGGGAAGTAATACAGCATGTTAAGCCAGCAAATAAGAACAAAGGTGGGTCTGGCAGCTTTCTCTTAATGTCAATTCCTTGCCCTCAGCCTCCCTTATTAATGCAACTGAGCTGCTGTCACTCAGATGGTTTTAACACAGACACGCAGGCTACGTGTCAGGAAGGGTGGCCTAGATTTTTGAAATTCAGGTTGAGAGTACCCCAACATACAAAACCACTGTATCAAATTATAAAATGGTTGAGTCCAGTCCTTGTTTCTGAAGGAAATGAAATTTATTTATTGTTGTCTGACATATCCTCTAAGGAAGCAAGAGGGTTTAGATTTTAAAATGTCTGCAATATTTTCACTTGGATGGAGACTTTGCTGTGTGCCTTTAATTTTATGCTAGTTCAGAACAATCCTTCTCTTTGTTAAGTTAATTTAGGATATTTTTTGTGCATTTCCATTTTAGTTGAGTATTGCTGCTCTGCAAAATTATACCTGAACATTGCAAGTGAGGGGAAAAGTTAATGAGAAATAAGGTCTGTATATGCAAATAGTAGAAATGAAAACTGGAAATTAAGTATCAGCCTTTTCATAAGTCAAAATAGCTTTATTAAAACAGCATTATTTGAAAATGTGGGAGTTCTTAAGTTTGCTCAACAAATGTATTCTTAAGCAAAATGTTGATTTGCATTATGAAATTCTCCTGGATTTGGCACAAAGTAAATGGACTAACAAAGGTTTACTTTCACAGCACATCAGTATTCTCTTGTATTTTACCTCTTAGTATATCCTAACATTATTTATGTTGTGCAAAGATGGCTTAAGAATAAAATGTGAGTAGCCTTTCTTTTAGCTGTGGTTCTTTAACCTTATGCTGGTACTGTAAATGTTCTCAGTACTGTGAGATACAAATCTCAGATTCCTGGTTTTTTGGCTTGTGAGGCAGAAGAGAATTTCCAACACCCAGGTCTCCTGGTTCACTGACCACTGGTGACTGGCAAAGTGATCAATCAAAACCAAACTGAGGAATGAGATGCGTCAGACTTTGAGTCAGTGTGGCTCTGCTGCCTCCAGTTTATTTGGTTAGGCTTCTGAAAGAAATACAAATGATTCTTTGAAGTCTGATGGTCTAAACAGTTTGGGAACCACTCATTAGAAAAACTTCCAAACTTGATATAAGAAAAAATTCCCACGAGGGAGAATTCAGGTTTCTCATAGGTGTCTCTTCCAATGCCTAATTATCCTTGTTTTTTTCAATTGTGCTCCCTGTTTCTGGTCTGAACTTGTCCAGCATTTCAGACCCTGAATTTTGCTAATTTTTGCCTGCTAACTTAACTTTTAGATGTTAGCTTTCTGTTCCCGATTTGGCTTATTTTGGAGACTGTGAACAAAACAAAGCCTTCCAGCTTCAAAATTATCCAAGTCTGATTTGTTCACTATGAAGTGCTTCTTTAAATTACTTTTGTTGAAGAAAAAACCCTTTTATCAGCAAACCATATAGCAATGCCAAAATTCAATCCAACAGTATTTCATTAATAGTTACTTTATTACAAAGTTGAGTCAACGACTCTGGTATATAGGTTATCTAAGTGTGTGTTTCCATCATTTTACTGATGGTGTAGTGCATGCAAAGTTAGAAAATTAGTATGTAAGAAACACAAACCAGTGTCTGTGCATTTGTTACACAGGTCACTTTTATAGATCATAGAATCATAAAATACCAGATTGTAAGGGGACCTCAAGGGTTCCCTGGTCCAGTTGTGTAAAATGTTAGAAATTACACTTCACTTCACTTTAAACCACCTTCCTGTCTTTTCATTCTGCAGTGAAGAATACAATTATGCATTCTGCAAGTATGTACATATGATGTCTTGGAAGGCTGTAGAGGTCTTCAGATTTCACCAAGTTTGTGAGTGCTTTTAGACTTTCATAGTGCTTATTGTGCTAATAAAATCTCTGGAAAATAATTTGGTTCTGTAAAAAATACCAAGAATCAACAATTTTGCAATGGCCTGTGAAGATGTTCAAATACTGTGTAATGGGCATGACAGTTACAGTATGTGAAATTTAATGCTCTAGCTCCTTATTGATCTCCCTTGTAGCCGATTGCATGGCACATGCATTTGCACTTAACACCTGCTCTTTATACATTAACACTATCTTCTGCAGTGTCACCAAGGGCAGGTTATAAGCTGCATTTGATGCTAAACTGAAGTATTTAAGGAAATAGCTATATTTTTTTCATGTCCTTTTTACTTCACTTTTGACTGCTTTATCTTCTGGGTGATATTTTAACACTTGGAGTTTTTTCCCCCTTTTTAAAGTGTTCTGATTAGATGGTTGTTTCTGCCATTACTTATCTATATATAGAGGATGTCCAAATGCTAGGAGGGAACAAGACATGGATGATGTTATCAAGATGCTTGCAGTGATGGTAGAAGAAGTAGAAGTTTATTTAAAATTATATAGAGGGGCCTTAGGGACATATTGTCAGCCAAAAGTGTCTGTGTTTGAACTATTTATTACTCCATATTTTTATTGTGATTCCTTACAGTGCTAATCCATGTGTAACAAATCTACACTCAGCTAGGCAAGGAAATTGTCAGTTCTGTTCCATTAACAGCCACTGGCCAAAGGAACAATATTCCTGTAGGTTAAAACAACAATTAAGGGGCCCTTAACTCTTCAAGGTGGGGAAAGAGGGGATACTGGCAGCAGACATTTTTCACACATTGCTAACCTGCTTCAATGCATAAATTAACTCTTAGTTCAGTTACATCAGTTGAGTGTGTTGTGCATATGCATGACTGATCTGTGTGTGTGTGAACCTAAACCTGGGCCTGTTGATTTATGAGAAAGGGTAAGAGAGGTTGAAATTAGTAAGCAATGCCAAACAGTACCTTTGCAGCAGAGAATATCAAACAGTGTTTGAGACAGCTACTCACAGCTGCTGATGTAAGACCTGAGGTCTTTGCATGGCAGAGGGTTGTTCATTACGTAATTTTTTTCATGCCCAGGTCACTTGAACTGCACTTTGTTACTTCTGTAGCTGGACCTGTTTGTGGAAGAACAGGATTTGCTGTGGTTATATTAAATAACAAGTGTAATTTATTGGAGTATAATTAGCAAGTGGATATATGAGACATGAAATATCGCTAGACTATCATAGATATTTTAATGAGTTTACATAAAATAATAATAATGATGATGATGATGATGATGATGTCGTGGTTTTTTTTTCCCCTTAATATAAAAATGTTCTTGAGTTATATTAGGAGCCAAGGAGGGCAGCTTGTAGTATGCAAAGTGTGGTACAGTATGGTCATATGTCTACCAGTATTTTTGGGAGGCTGTGTTGTAGAATGTGGCACAGACAAGGTTTTTGGTAAGTCTTGAGTGTAATGAAGAGTAGACTGGCAATATAACATTTTCATGTCAGTAAATGGTGCTGTAAAATTGGCCAGTCCCTTCAGATCTTTTGATGAGTAGAGTTTACAGAAATAATTTGAAGAAAAAAATTCTGAAATCTAATATATGTGATAATGGAGGAATAAAAGCTGTAATGGTACATGTAGGGTGTATTTTATATTTCTCTAGGTTCATTTCTGACATAACTTGTTTTAGTGAACCACTTGAATGATCTTGGTAGCTATGAAGTTTTAATAGCTAACACTTGGAAAGCCTTGTAGTTTAAACAAATGTCAACTTCAAAATCTCATTCCTTCCTTAAGAAACTATCCCATTTTTTTTTAATATAAAAACCCTAACATGTGAAAGGCTGTTAGGAGGTAATGTTTTGGAAGTTCCTGTAAAATGGTGGCTTTTTTCTTGATGGGGTCTTAGTATTGTGTCACAAAATTTTTACTATATGTTTAATCTTCCCCTTTATAAAATTGTTTACTAAGCATTTCAGAGCAGTATGCCTTTGCTTCATGCAGGATTTGAAAGAAATCCATGTTTTATTAGAGTTGATTAAAAAAAGAAGAATGAAAGGGAAACCCAGGCCCTAATGGACATTCTTATGTGGGTGTAAAAGGTAATAGGAAGGAGAGATTGTTGAAAAACCATAGGTTTGCATCTGAACTGTGTTTCAGATCTTTCTTTTATGACAGGAGGCATTCTCAGGCATTCTAAACCTGGTAACTTTTTGGAAAACAAAAGGCTATTGGGAAAAACTGTTGAAGAAGATGATACTTTCTTATGCTTTGAATAGTAGCTCTTTTCTATCCCTGAACTTTCTGCAAAAGCTTTGAGTTGCATTCAAAACAGAAAAATTCAAAAGTTTTACTAGTTCTGGTCCCAAGTAGCGTCAGAAGTGTAAAAACTGCAGCAGGCAGTTTACAAATTTTTAAGATGAAGAAATGGGCAATGTTTTAAGAACTTCTGATGAAAGGAGTTGAGGCAGAGGGGCTGTTGTAGGCTGGGAGTGGGGATGATGTTCCAAAGCTGCTACACCATCCTCTCTGCACCCTCACCTCTAAGCTGTGTTTCTGTTACTTCTCTTGCACTGGGACATACAAGGCACCACTTCTCTTACCAGGAAAAATAAATAATTACATGTATACAAATGGAGAGATTCCAATTATTAATATTTCACCTGCTGAATTTTACAATCGTCTCATTAATAATCCTATTTATTATCAATAAATGAGAAGAGATTAACATCTGCAGAGTGTTCATTGCACACTCTAAAACTGGGCATTTGTGTTTCTGATCTTCATTGCAGTCACTTAAAATAGCTCCAGTAGCACTCACAGCAGGCCACAAAATAAGTATTTGCAGAGGTTTTTGCCTTTCTGAAGGCCCAAGATGAACAATTTAACAAAGTTTCTGAAGCAATGCAGTGTGTGGTGACAGGGATGGTGCACATTAGATTGTCTTTCATGTATTGGCATCACTAATGTCTGTGAAAAAGTCACATTTTTTAAAACATAAGAAACATAATCTTGATGTCTGAATAAACCATTACACTGCTGATAATTTTTAAAATTTAAAATGCAGATTTAGAAAAGTGCATTTTAAGAAGCCTCATACCTTCAAGTAAAAGCATTTTTTAGTTTTTACTTAGGGGGTTATGTGTTTAAAGAGCCAATAAACAATGCTTATGTAACACTGCTTAGACTTTCACATCAGCCAGCTGGTATAGCCAGATACTCAGTTTTTCTTTTATTTTTTACTTTTTGGAGGTATTTGTGAGCAGCTTGATGTTTTTGACATTTGTGTGACAGCTTCTTGCATAAGAGATGAGCAGCATGTTCTACCACCCAGCTGTGTGTATTAGTCTGCACATCAAGCTGAAGAGCAGCACTTAGCCAGATCTGACAATCAAATGTGAACTACTACTACCTATACACAAGAGTGCATTTTAATGTTGTGTGCTTTTTGCCAAGAGCCTGATACTTGACAAAGAAATTGTCAGAATCTCTCTTCTTCCCACTTTTTTTTTCCTTCCCACAGA
>WEIU01022241.1:0-22804 GCA_013389925.1 Aegithalos caudatus
TTATTATTTTGTACTTTCTCAACCCCTTTCTTACTCTTGCCCTTGTTTTCAATTTTTGCCTCATGCTGAGCCCTTCTGTTCATTCTCTCCTTTTCTCCTCTTCCCCAGGCCAAAATACCACAGCCCAGCATTTGCACACTTGTAACAATATTACACTTCAGAAAAATGGCTATTTTTATCTTAATGCCTTGTCTGCTCCTCTTCCAGCACACACAGAAATGTGTCCAGAGAGTATCAAGTGCATTTATGAGCATTTTCAGAGTATCTGGGAGTCACTTTGCATCAGAGGTTGTGTTTTTACAGACATGAGGTGGCTATAATCAGGTTTCTAACTGAGAGCATAATAGCTGTGCTTTAGCAGAGTTGCAGCTTTGGGAAATGGTGTTTAATTTGACAGAGATATTGACAGGGATGGGATTGGAGTCTTTTACACTGGAAAAAAAAAAGCTTCTGTTATCCTGTTCTGTTGATTTCTTCTTGCAAACCAAACACAAACACTCAGTGTTTGTTGCTTTCTACATCATGCCCTGTTTGAATGGTTACTGAAGTGGATGAATAAATCATCTGACTGTTGAAACTGCATACATAGACCTAATGCTCTAGTGAAAGTCTTTGTGTGTGTTTTGACTGCTAACGTCCAGAACAGCAAATATACCTAGCAGCAAAGGGAAAAATATAGCTCAGTTACTATTTAGGGAAGGAAGCCCCTTCATATTTCTAGCACATGTTTTCTCAGAAGACTAAGAGGGATGCTCAGCCTCGTGGTTATACCTGCTGGAAGACAGGACCACCAGAGACCATTTTCTCTGCTGGGGCAGAGATTTTGTGCAACAATTTTTATTTGAGTCTGTGAGTCCATCTCTATAACTCACATTTTCATCATTAGATCCTCAAAGCATCTACACATCCTCCCAGTGAGCCAGGATGGAGGCAAGAAAAAAGAAGGTAGACAGAGCCTTGCCCATGCCACCGAGCCAGAGCCTGATCCTGGTAATCTGCTTCTTCAAACACAGCAGTCCCCATCTCTGCTGAGGTGGTTTATTTATGTGGTAGAGAGCCAGCTTTTCCTTCCTAAACTGCCACACTGGATTAACAGGAATCATGATAACAATGGCTGAGATCATTGATGTGTCACAGAGATAAATCCCTTTCAGTTATTGGAGGAGGATGGAGAGACCCTGATGGTCCTGCCATGCAGGGCAGGGTGCTGAACTGGCTTTTCTGTAACCCAGTCTTCTCAGACTTGTACAATGACCTATGGTCCTCAGATATGACTTTTTTATGTCTGCCATCCAGATTTGGATGGCAGCTAAGTCAGTCTTATTAATACCTTGAGACTTTAATATTCATCATACTTCTGCTTTTGTGGAAAAAGCCTAACTTTTCTGGAAAAAAAAGCAGGTCATTAGAGCCTTACAGAATAACTCCAGTAAATTAACTTATGTTTCTAGCCCTTACTGGAATTGGTGCCATGTAAAGGTAAGTGGCAAATGATTTTGAAAGCACTTACTCATGCAAATGCTGCATCAGTGGAACAGCTTGCAAAGAGCAGGGGTGTGTCCCCCCTTAACCTCCTCAGAGGAAAGTCCCTCTCCCTGTCTGAACACACAGAGCACATCTCAAAGGACTGCATTGGTAATCTTGGAGAGGAAAGCCTTTCTCCATTTTGAAAATACGCCCCACAACCAGCAACAAATAAACACAGCTCCAATTTCTCAGTGCTGCCAAAGCAACACACCCAGTACAGCACTGCTCCTCCCCTTGCATCACCGACAAAGCTGCCAGCTGAATTGTGCCTCTATCCTTGGTGCCTTGGCATGGTACCAAGCAGGAAGCACACTGATAAGCTTTTGGGATCCCAGCAGCTTTTCCAGGGCTGCTAAGCTCAAAAAAAAAAGGAGCCCACTTGCTACTGGCTAGTAAAAAGAGCACATCTCACTCCTAAAATCGTTGCTAAGAATCTGGCCTTCCTGAGAACAAAGCTTTATATATGCCAGGAGATTGCTTCAGAATGAGATCTAATGCTTCACATATTTTTAACCTTATTTATAACTTAATCTGTAGCTAAAGAGGAGCCTGAAGAGGAAGTGTCATCCCAGAGAGGATGCACCCAGCCACCAGCACAACCCACAGTCTGTGCCAGGCTGCATCCTCCTGGTACCCCTGGAGATGGGAGTCCCCAAGCTGGCAGTGCTGTGAGCTGCACCCACATGGGTGGGCACCCCTTCCCCATGCCACCCCAACCAGTTCTCACTTCCCTTTGCCATCCTCAAAAAAACCCCAAAAAAAGCTTGTTCATCACCAGGAGGTTCCCAATCTGCACAGCCTGGGCAGTAGCAGGTGGAACTCACCACCATGTCCAGCACCTTTGCTTTTTAAAAAATGTGTCATAAAACAAAGCACATAAAATTGTTGATAGTTTGGGTTTCTGGGTGGTTAGACCCCTTTTATTCACTCTTCACCATTTAGGAGAAAAGGACAGAAGAAAGGAATTTCAGGACATTTTCAGGTGTATTTTTTTCCTGAATGAGTGATGAAAGTTTGATTGATTGATTAATTAATTTCTTTTCTGCAGCACAGGAAATTAATTGTTGAAAGAAGGTATTTTTAATGAGTGGGGGAAAGAAAGCCCTAAAAGGGACTGGTTCTTGCAGAGCATAAGCAAATCTTTCCCTTTTTCAGATAACCCATGAAAAGTTTGCTTTCATGAAAAGCAAAGGAAACCTGGAGAAGCAGTGATGAGAGAAGCACAGTAGCAACAATATTCAAACCATTTGGAAGCAAATGTTGTGCTTATGGGAAGTGTGCAACAAAACTAAAAAAAAACCCAAGCATGAAAGGCACTCCGAGTGTTAAATATTCATTAGTATTCCCCGCACCGCCTGTTCTAAATATAAGATACGTTTCAGCAGAGCCCGGGTGTGTGACTGCGATGTTTTCCCCTCCCTTATCGGATGCTGTAGCCATTCAGCTGGCGGGGCGTTCCCATGGCAACAGCGCGATGCTACCTTTTGTTAGATGAATGAAATGCCCGGTGTCGAGGTCGGCCGGGGGCACACGGGCAGGGTTGGCTGCGCTGCCTCTGCATCCATTGTCCCTGCCACGGGCAGGTCTGGGGGTGCAAGGAAGGCACGAGGAGATGGCAACTTTTTGCCATCACACAGCAGTGGAGACTGGGTCCAAATCCAAATTCCCTCCGTTTTTCAGGGCTGGTACAGGCAGCACAACTTGGGTCTGTGCTGGGATCCCCATCCTGAAGGTTAGGAAGTGTTCAGCTTACAGAATTTTATCCTAGCCTGGATGCACCCACAAAGGGTGAACAAGAGGAAAACTGAGGGCTCAAATACATACAAGAGTTCAGCTGAGTTTCAAGAGCTTCAGCCAGTAGTCTGAGAGTGAACATAAGGATTTTTAGGGCCATTTTTCCTAGTACTGGGTACATAGGGTGAGATTCAGCTCTAGAGAGGCAGATGAATTCAGCCATTTACATCTATTTGGCTAAATATCAGGAGAGTCTATTCTCTACTTCTGGTCCATGGAGCTTTGTCAAAGTACCCAGTAGAGCCTAGAAAGGGATGCAGCTCCAAGGCTGAAGCCAGGCAGGACATACCAGGGTCTGGACAGAAGGCATTTCTGATGGCATTTCTGAAGGCATTTCAGAAGGCATTTCTGTTCAGAAATTCTGCATCTCTGATCTGCCTTGGTCTGCTGTCTAGAGTCCAGCAGACATTTAAATTATGATAATATATGAGGGGATTGCAGGGTTTCTCACACCCATGACTAGTTAAGGAGCCAAAGGTGATTGTATGCCCATCTCCTAGGATATGGTGGTTTGAATCCAGGACAGGATGAACCTTTGCAACACCTTTGTGAACCAGACAAGTTGGTCCCTTCTTCTACAGATGGAGAGCCTGAGATATGCTGGGTGTAGCTGCCCAGGATCTGAGTCAAATGCTGCTCCCCTCTTCAGAAATAGAAGGAGGATGCAAGTGTTCACATGCTCCTTTTTCCTCTGCAGTGCCTTTGATCTGAAGTCTCAGGAGCAGAGGCTGTAGAACGAGTCTGCAGTAATTTGGGCATTGCTGTGAGTCGCAGCCCAGCAGAGGAACCAGGTGTCACCCCATGGCTCTGCTGACAGGCTGTTGGGGCACTGCTCCCCCAGCTAGAGCGACCAAAGCTCTCATTTTAGAGTGAATATAAACTTCCTTGTCTCCCACAGTTGCAAAATTCCTGCTGTGAATGTGAAAGGATGGGTTGTGAGCAATCTGGAGCACACTGAGTGTTCATCCTGCTCCTAGAGCACAAGGAGGGCAGGCTGGTGGCTGCACAGGCTAAGGCAGAGCATCTGCCTGGATGCTGGGTCAGCTCTAGTCCCACCTGCTGCCTGGAGTTTGAGAGGAGGATGATGTGCTGCACAATACCCATTCATCCACTGATGCTCCAGCTCTTACAGGAAATTGCCAGGGTTTCTGAGGAGCCAAGACAAAACCACACAGGCAGAACCACTTGGGTCCCCTGGCCCCACCGGTGAGGGTGGCTGTGAACAGACCTCACTGTCACACACACCACTTCAGCTGTGGCTCATGGGGATACCATGCAGGAGCTGATAACTTTCCCAGGGACCCAGAGCATCCTTGGGATGCAGCTGGGGTCTCAGCCTGCACTCCCTGGATAGGGATATTCACTGCTGGCTCACAGCCACGGGTGCTGCTCAACAGCACCATGCTCTCCCATTCCTGCTCATCCTGCTGAGCTGGGCTCTGCTCTGACTCATGCAGTATCAGCACAATTCCCAATCCATTCAGATCAGAGAGGCTTTGAGTGCTGCTGAACCAGAAAGGCCCCAGCTTGCTTTTCTGGTCCCAGACTGAATTACTCTTTTGGACTTTAAGAGAAATGCCTTTTTTCTTTTTTTTTCTTTTTTTCTTGTAAACAGAGATAACACAGGGAGTCTCACAAGGCACTGTGGTGTGGCCTAGTTCAAAGCAGAGCTGAGCTTTAAGAGAAATGGACGTTCATATGCTGCCATGGGTGCATCACCACATTATCATATTGCATTAAATTTTGACCACCTGACCTGACATCTCCAAAATACCCAAAAGCTCCTCTCCCTTTGGGCTCTTCTTGAGACTATGGACAGTCAAATCCCCCTGACAATTTGGACAAGATGATGTTTCACAAATGCACAGACTTGTAAGCCTCTCATCAGAGTCTGGCACAAAGTTGTACAGCAGAAAAATCACAATGGCCTTGTCTTCCTGGAGCCTGGAATTCCTGCTGCCATTTATTCAAAGTCTTATTAAAGTCTTGTAAATACCAATAGCAAAACACATTTATATACAACCAGCAAGAAATGGATGAGTCTTCCAGCATGCTACAGTCTCTTTAGCTTTGGAAAACTCATCTCTGCCTTCAGGACAATATGATCAGATTTGTTCACGTTTGATAAGAGACTGAATTTGGCTGAGAACAGTTAATTATATTTGAAATTAATATTAATCACTGTAGGGGGCACCTCGGCTCCCTGGTTTTACCCCATAAAAATAATAAGAACAAATGGCGTGAAACTGCAATATCTGTGTGGTGGAAAGGACTGCAAGAGATGGAGAAGAAAAGGGAAGTGTAGAGTTGAACACCCTCATATGTGTCACTGTCTGGGAGCATTTCTGCTAGGGCTTGAAGTGCAGGACTTTTGTCAGTCCCTGGGTTCATCCCAGGCTTTGCACCCTGGGATGCCATGAACCAACCATGACACCACCATGAACATTTTCCATTGCACTTTCTCCTCCTCAGTGTATCCTCCAGGAGCCTGAGCTGAGCATAAAGGATGCATGGGGTCAGAGATGGTCTCTGCTCTGAGCAGCCAATCACTTTGAGAAGAAACTGGTCTCTCTTTTTGGTTTTGCTGGAGTTTCAGTGGCTGGCTTGGACCAAAAAGCAGAGCTTTAGATGGGGAAAGCTAAATGGTGAATTCCCATCATCATCCAGAGTACATGTGGTATTTTCAGGAGTTAACCAGATCCAGCTCAGTGCATGAATCAGACAGTGACTGTCCCTGAGCATGTAGCTCTGGGACCTAAGAGTTGGTTTTAAAGGGCATTAGAAATTTCCACCTGTAATATGCTCCAACCAGCCTGACAGTGATTTTTCTAACAACGAACATTGAGTTCTGGTGGTGTAACAGTGTTTATAATTTTGCTTTTGCACAGCAGTTGGGTACTGGTATGTGGAAGGTTACCCCCTGGGCTGAGGAAGGGGATTCCTTTTGTATTTGTGCTAGGAAATGGGGTAGTCCCCAGGAGAGCTGACCTTTGGAACAGTAATGGGAAGCTGTGCTCATTTGGTGGCATTTCAAAAGGGTTTTACTTTGGACTGGTCTGGTCTGGTCTTGTGGACTGAACACTGGTGTGCTTGTAAGTGTGAAACTCGATTTTTAGTTGGATTTTTCTCTGAAGGATTTTCAGCCCTGGCATCACTTCATGATGTAGAACAAAATGCATAAAGCGGGAGCAATCAGGGAGTATTCCACAAAGGCACTCTCTGATCTGAATTAAAATGCTAATAGAAACGCATTCAGGGAGTATCTTTTGCTGACCAACTTTGCAGGAGTACATTCCTTTTGTTTAGTGTGCTTTTCCTTTCTGTCTTTCTTTCTCTCCCTGAATTCCCGGCTGACAATTGACAGGAACTCCCTTTAGCGTGGGTTTGGTCACTCGCTGACAGTAAACGCGCCCAGCAGAAAATGCTCCAACTGTTGGCGTTTCCCGAGCAGGGAAAACCTCCTGGGCTGAGGCTTGGAATGAGGATTACACCCTTTTAAGTCAGCACCGGGGAATCCGCGATCTATCCCCGGTGACGAAGTTTTCTCGGTGCTTTCCTGGCTTGCGGGGAGAGCGGCGGAGCATCATTCGGCAGAGCTGAGCCCTGACAAAAGGCAGGGCAGGGTCCCGCACTTTCCTCCCTTCCTTCCCTCCCTGCCAGCGCTGCCGCCGAGCGGGACCCGCGGCGGGGCTGGGATCGCCCGTCCTGGGCTGGGATCGCCCGTCCTGGGCTGGGATCGCCCGTCCTGGGCTGGGATCGCCCGTCCTGGGCTGGGATCGCCCGTCCTGGGCTGGGATCGCCCGTCCTGGGCTGAATGCATTACGTAAGGCAGGGATCGTTTGTCAGCCGCGATGGTACAAACATAGCTGCGGGCAGATTATGCACAGAGAGCGAGAGAGGAGGCAGAGGGAGGAAGGTCTCTCCAGGAGCGGTGCTCCACACGGCTGAGGATTGCGAGTTGGCAGGCTGGCAGCTGGCTGGGCTCCCGTGAAGGGAGGGTGTCGCTGGCGGTCCCTGACATGGTCCTGTTCGTGTGGGATGCTTGAGACGGGCACGAGATACTAAGTTGGGGGACGAGGATTGGCATGAGGATCGGACCAAAATGGAAGGGCTTCTGTCTCCGATGAGAACGAAGGTAGGGAAAGATGTTAATGTCTTTTGAAGCTCAATTTACCCGACGAGGGGAAGGGGAGTTGCGGGGCTAGCTCTCTGAATAGGGGGCTTGCCGGGCTTTTGTCTCTTTTCTTTTCTGTCTTTTTTTTCTTTCTTTCTTATTTTCCAAAACTATGCTCGTGAATGTAACTCGGCGGAGGAGCGACAGCAGTTGCCTCCAAGAGGGGAGCAGCGCATCACTCTTCCTCGACAGAGATGACCTTTGTAAATGAGTTTGCCTTTTGGAGTAGACAGCCATATTTTTGTTTGAATTTCCAGTTGGAGGCTCTCATTGTGTCTGTGTGTCTGTGCGTGCTCCCCGGGGAGCCGCTCGGGAAAGGCATACCTGCGGCACAGGGCTGGATGGGGACGCTGGGATACCCCAGCACGGTGTGTTCAGCAGCAAGGGGGACACGGACAAGCAAAGTGGGTGATTTTGTGCCCAAAATACCCTGCCGGGGTGGGAGACCTCTTGTTGTGGACACAGATCAGAAAGCTGTAACAGAGAGTGAGTGTGCAGGGCTAAGGAATTGCTGCACTTGTCTGCTGCCTTCTCACACTTTCAACTCTCTTTAAAGGTTTGACAGTAATCCTCATTATTAAAGAAACTTGAATTCCAGCAGGGAAAAGACAGAGGAAAAAACAGTGATGGTTTAGTTCATAAAATTTCTTCCCATGCCATTATTTCTTTGTGGTCCTGGGGGATAGATTGAATCCTGATTGCATTTTATTTAGTCACTGCCTCCATCCCATGTGGTAACTGCCTTGGGTAAATCCTTCTGATTTCAGTCCATCATCATATTCAATCCAACTCTGTTGTATTGTATCTCAAGAGTGGAAGAATTGGAATCCAGTGGCAATTCTTGCTGGCAACAGGGTGTCTTTGTATGCCTTAGATGCAAACAGTTTTGAAGAAAGAGAGTCAGACAAGAGTTGCTTTCTATAAATACCAGACTTGAAAAAATTCTGAGAAATTGTCTGGTCCAGCTCCTGTGCTGAAGCAGATCAGCTAGTCTGATCTCCTCAATTACATCCCTGCCATCCACTATCCTAAATTAAAGGTTCTTCAATGATTTAAAGTCTTTTCAATATAAAAACCAAGGAAAGTGATTTAAATAAAAATAATTTGCCAGCAAATGTCTGCACTGCAATTCTCCAGGGGAGTAATTTTTTTTTCCACTTTGATTCAGGTTTTTTGTCTTGAACAGTAAGTTGATAATTTAAAAAAGAATCTGACAACTTCATATAGCTCTCCATTACCAAGAACAATGCTATGGGCAGTTTTTAGAATGAAAGATTTATAAGGGATTATAGACCCAGCCATTCATATCTCTCATTACTAGGAATACATACATTAATGTTAGGCTTTGTAAGGCATTTCGCAGTATTATTTTTTAAAAATCAGATAATAGAGGAAACCCCTAACAGCTGCCCAACATTTCCATCTAATTTCCATTATTAGAAAACATAACTTTCATTGCTTTAGCTGATGTTTCCATTCTGCTCCTCTAACCAGGCTTGAAACGACTGCTGGAGGCAGTCTCTCCCAGGACTGGTGTGCTCTCAGGCTGATGTGTGGATTACAGTCAGACGTGTGTAGTGTCAGCACCTGCAGCATGTGTGAAGCTATAAAAATGACAGAGTAGAGTAAGGAAGTGGTCCAGGACTGGGTTTTCTGTTTGTTGATCTGACCTGCTTCGTAGCTGGGATGTAAATCCTAATAACACCATCCATAAAGTATAATCTCAATTGCCATTATCAGGTAATTTATTGATCCTATAGAAGAGCACGCTTGGGAATATAGACACGATCCTTTGCATCACAATCTGCCTTAATATTAGAGAAAGGGAGAGATTCTGACCTCCTTTGTGTGTGGGAAGATTCTCAAGGCAAAGCAATGTGATTTTTAATCAGCTACTGCAATGATGTAAGATCAATGGGATTCTCTGGAAGATCCAGATCCTGACGTTGGTGTTACGTTGCTGTTAATCTGGAGTATCTCCATGGCAGCTGATGGAGATATTCAAATAGACTCTGTGAAATAAAGGTCAGGATTTGGCCCTTACATCTTCTACCTTTCAGAGAAATAACAATGCATAGATCACTTGAATAGATTTGAAAACTAATCTCATTTCCAAGATGCTTCATGGCTTGCAGTGGCTCCTTGCTCTCTGCCAGAAAATCAAGTGTAAAATCTATTAACTCCCCAAATACAATGTTAATACGTGATGACTACACAAAAAATCCCCCAAAAAACTTGACAACAGCGAGGCTGCCAATGTGCAGAGACCCCTGCCTGTCACACTCCCTGATACTGCCTCGTTTTCCTCCTCTATTCCCCCGTCTGTCTGATCCCATCTGTTGTCACTTGTTTTACACTAAGGCTGAGGATGTTGGAGGCTAGTTAGAAGTTTTTTTGTCCTTTGGTTTGCACGGTGACATGAAGGACAGTGGGCTTCTGGTCATTTCTGGCAGAGCAGCCTGGAAAGAGCCTGGAGCTTCTGGGAGCTCCAAGACTTGAACCTGTGTGAAAACATCTCCCTGCCACAGTGAAATGCAAATAAAGACTGTGTTTTATCATTAGAGTTCCAAGCAGCTCTATTTAGCCTGCTCAAATCTAGACAGAAAACTAAAGCCAAACAATTTTTCCTGTTTCCATGGGTAAGTAGGAGCAAGAGATGACTTTGCAGGTATTTCTCATAGTCTGTCACCAGTAGGTGAGGACAGCTTACATCTGCCTCTCCAAGCCAAATACAGGGGTCCTTGGAATTAAAATGAGGTCTAAATCCCTGCAGGTGGGCTTGTGTGAATCTTGTGGTGGCACTTGAAAATAAGATTGCTGTCAGCTCTTTGGTCCCTATTGTTCACAGAGGCTGTCACTCCACATCAGAGCTGACAGAGGGACAGGTGGGCACATCTTGACTAAAGAAGTCCAGTTTATTGTGCAGGAGGGCTGGAGCTGAGACACTGGACAGAGACACAGACACAATGTCCTCACTTCTCCAAACAACTCCTTGGCAGGGCTTGCCAGCAGAGGGCTGGGAATATACAACCAAGAGCATATTTCATAGAGTACTTGTTTCTCATTCCACAAGGTGATAACCCATTTGGTTGCTGGGCCGTGTGCTGGGTGATCATACTGTGGGTACTTTAGAAACTCTTTAAAATATTTGGTAAATTGGGTATCAAACATTAAGCACATTACACCATGTAATGGACTCCACTGCAGCAAGCCATGGGTGATTAAAACATTTCTACTTTTGTATAACCAGGGTGCACAGATGCAGAAATTCCAGGGAAAGGGAAGGGATACGTGGTAAAATGGGCTGATATATCAAAATTGAAGCAGATAAGTAGAACGCACTGAACAGGAAAGTTACTGCATTTTTTGTGTCGATGATTAAATTTCACTTGATTAGAAGTAATGGGCAGGTTGTAAATATTTGGTAGGTTAATAGAGGTACTTCTAAATATTACCAGAACCAGTTAAATTCTGTGCCTAAATGCTCAGCCTAGGATGTCTGAGCTCCCGCTTTCAGAGTAAATGAATGTACACAATAGCAATGTCCCCATGCTACCTTAAGAGACTGTGAAGTTGATTGAGTACCACGAAGTGAAAAGAATGAAGAAATGCATAAATATTGCACTCCTTTTGTTAGCCTCCATTTTAATTTGTTTTATAATCCTCAACGCATGCACAATTTGCCTTAACCCTCAGTGCTTCGCCTTCAGCAAATTACACTGGCATAAGAATTTCAGTAATTTCAGTTTCTCTGCTGCTGACACTTGCCAGTGCACGCTACTGAATTTGCAATGAGCACCTGGCTCGAACCATGCAGAACTGGCTACTGCTCTATTTTCCTTTCAGAAGCCTGTGTTTGGTGCTTTTTTGTTTATCAAAGCACTGCTTCCCTTTCAGAGCAGCTGAAAGAACTTTTTCAATGAACTTTTCGTCTGTTCAGAAACACACGCAGAGGGTAAATGGAGATTAATTACTGTCGAATTTACTAAGCTTTGCATCCAAAGATAATGAATTTTGAGAGTTCCTGTGTACAGCAAATTCAGCAAGGGAACTCAGTAAATAAAGTGTCTAGTATTTAGATAGTGCTCTTTAAGCATTAATGGGGCTGTTTCTCATTTATTGAATCTTATTAACTTTATCTGTTTATTGTAGATTTTGGGGATTAGCAAACTCCCATGGAGTTACTGTTGGTTTGTTGAACCCTGTTGGCTCTGCTTTCAAAGCCACTTAGTTTCTGACCACTGGGTCTCTCACAAAGAATGGTTAAGTTGTCCTTGTGCCTTACTTAGAGAAGTTCACAGTACCTCAAAGCAGAGAAACTTTGGGAAGTACACTATACCCTGAGAATCCTAAATAGCAAAGGCTTTGACAGCTGACCTTTGAGATTGTTGGGGAGGAAATCAGGAGGAGAAATTACCCCTGGGAAAGCAAAGTCTAGAGTCTGGGTTACACCTGTGGATTGCTGTAGCCTTTCACCTTTCTTGGATGGCACTGAAAAGAAGTTTACATAAGCAGGGTTTTTGTGCAGCTGCGTTCAGCAAAACATTAGAACAGATTCTAAACTTCAATCTCTCAAGCTATCCTGGAGAAGTTCAGGTTAAGATCCTGCACTGTCTGGACAGCTATGCATGTTAAAACCACTTTCCAGCACACTTGTAGAAGCCAATCGGCAGAATAATGCCTTTGCATATGTTGTGAAACAGTCCTGGTGTTTTTAAGAATACCAAAAAACCAAAAGACAAAAGCTTCCCCCATCCCTCCAAAAGCATTCACATTGGTCTTATGGAGTCTAAGATCCCTGTTTGAATACAACTGTGTTTTTCACTCTTATTTTGAGTATCCCATCATGATAGACACACACTGGTGCTAATGACACTTACAGAGTGAGATTTCCAAAGCCATTTATTTCTGGGGCTTCTGATCTCCCAGATGGAGTAACCTCAGCTGGGCAGTGAGCACACAAACACAACAATTCATGCTCCTGTGCAATCACCCACAGACACACGAAGCTTGTAGCACAAACTGGGAAGTGCTGGTGTTCCCTCTGCAGCCCTTCCACAGGGCCCCTGCACAGGCTGTCAAGCAGCTGAAGGGGTACCTCCTTCCCTGCCTTATTATCACTTTGACACAGAGGTTAATGAGGCCATATGTAATTCTCTGAGCTTGTAGATAGTTAAAAAGAAAGGCAATTCAAGAAATAATGAAGTCCTATGTCTGCTACTGTTAATCATAATTTTATAAATACCTGGGAAAGAGGATGTAGGGGCATAACTCAGAACACAGTTCGGCTTTGAAACAACTGTACCATAATATTATGCCTCTGGAAAAGCAGAGCAGATTCTGTTCTGTAACATTTCCTAAACCCATTCAGATTTAAAGACAATATATCACTGAACATAAAACCAAAAGGTTATTTTTCCTCCCCGGCTGTGCTTTGCAGCAGAGCAGTGAGCTCCATGCCTGACTGGGCCCTGCACTCGTGCCCAGTCTCAGCAGGGGTGGGTTATTTACTGTCCAGGGAGGGGAAGCTCAGTGTATCCTGGGCAGGACACTGTGCTGCTAACAGGAATTGCATTGCAGAGCACTGGGAGATCAAAATCCAGCACAGGCACTTGTATGCTTACTGCTGGATCATGAGAACACAACCCCTGTCCCCAAATGCTCCCTACTGAAGGTTGGGAGGAAATAGGAGCATTTTGCCTCAGTTTTTAAGGAGGAAGGGTTCAGATTCTGGTATTTCCAGATTATATCCATGATCCAAAACCTGGGGGGTGCTGTCTTTTCTCAGCATCCTCAGGAGCACAACTGAGTCCAGGCTGCACTATCCTAGGACCCGTCCTTGGCTGTATACCAGGCTGAGCGGGTTCAGCTCTTGTTGAGCTCTCCTGTGACTATCAGACAGCCCCTGAGATGAACCAGGATAATCACAGTGCTGGGATTGCTTTGTCTTTCACAGACAGTTTGATCCCCTCTCTGCCATCACCAGCTCAGCACGGGGACCACATCACTGGGAGGTGCAGTTAGGCTTGGCACACTCTTGTGTTGGAGCCTGCAATGATCACAGCGTGCCTTGGTGACCAAAGCCCTCACATTGTGTATCAAATACCACTGGATCCTTTCAGGGGATGGAAATAGGAGCTGCTCCCACGTGCCCTGCTCACCTCCCAGTGTCCAGACACCATGTCCCAGCTCAAGCCATCCTGCACCCTGGCCTAAGCTGTCCATGTCTTGCTCAGCCTGTGCAAACCCAGGCTGTAGCAGAGGTGCCCAGGAAGGTCTTTCATTCCCTAAGCCTTCATGTGGCTGAGGTTGCCTGGAAGTGCCAGAAGACCTTCTCTTTGCTTCCATAGGGCCTTACAGAAAAGCACACTGGGGGGGCTATACAAAGACCACAGAGGTACCAAAATGAAATTAATAATAGCAATCATAAAAATAACAACAACATAATAATTTATAATAATGTTTAAAATGCAGTATGGCAAGGCACGGACTGGAGGGAGGAAAGCTGATGATGATGGCACTAACAGCATAAAGCTTGCTAGCTCAGTATGTGGGTCACAGGCATTTTTAGGAAGTGCAGAGAAAATACACTGGCGAGCACTCATTTTCCCAGTCATTTCATTAAGTATTTTACTTAATGGCAGCTGTTGTCGAGGCAATTTGCCACCCTTTTCAAAAGCAGAACTCAGACAGAGACACCCACTCTTTAGCTGTGAATCACAGGTTGCATTCCCTAGGGAAGGTCACAAAGTCTTAACTGCTGCAAATACGGGAAAGCTGAAAAAAACCAGAAAGATATGAGTGAGATGATTATGAAGCAAAAAATGTTGGTTGCCCCAAAATGCCAGCCTGGTAGTTATCTGTGGAGGAAAACAGCTCTCCTGCACGTCTTCCTGGTATATTAGGTTATTCTGGAGGCAATGTTGGTAGGGACTGCATGTATTTAATGTTTGGGACTACATGGAAGGAAAGAAAGCACTTGCATGATGCATATTTCATGGAAAAAATGTCTGATCCATAACCAGTGCATGCCTGCATAGCTCTAGGCACCCCAGCATGGACTTCAGTAATGCTCAGCTATTTCTTGTAGTATTTTACTGGATTTAAATAAATGTAAAATATGTCTGCAGCAGGGTGTGTGGGCTTTCTTCCTGAGAACACACACCTAATGTACCTTAACTTCCCCTGCATGCCTCCTTTATCTACATCCCAATATAAACCCCACCAAATCTGTGAGACCAAAACTCTGACCACATTTGGAATTCAACCAGCAAGACAAAAATCACAAGCCCTTCAGGTTGCTCCAGTTCAGAGGACACCAGAAGCCAGATGCAGGTGTCTTTTTGATGGGATTTATAAACATATTACAATGTCAATAAACATACAAAGTCCTGTTTCCCTGACCACAGCAGATATCAAACAAATGAGAGAGCAGTTTTCCTCTTCAGGGTGGCTTCTTTCACACAACATTCATCCACACCTGTGTTTCCCTTATGTCCTGGTCCTTGGCTTGGTTCTTCTACGAGGGAGGGATTTCCCCCTCCCTCATAGAGTCACAACACGCAGTAGACCAGTTAAGGGACTCAATCCCTTCTTCTCTTCAGGCTCCAAGCCCCCATTTTGGTGATTTTTTGGTGCTTTTTAGGCAAAGCCCTTGTTCCTTTTGTGCAGGAGCTCAGCTGTTGTGGCAATGCTGTGTTGCCTCTTCCCAGCACCCAAGATCTCCTCATGCTCAGAACTGGAAAATCTCCCCAAATGCATCTGTCCTGAGGCAGAGCCATTGACTTGGGTCCCACACAACAGGCTGAACAGCTATTTAAGCCTGATTTAGTAGTAAATGCAGTATAAATATCAGCAGTAAAAATGAACCACTCCTTTTTTTGTTTTGTTTTCTACAAAACCTTGTTCATGGCATGGCTCTCCCATGCCACAATCACCAGAGGAAAGTTCTGGCTCTCAGGGCATGAGATGGGGTCCCCTGAGCCACAGCACTGATGAGGCACAGCCCAAAGCAGCAGCCAAACCCACTCCAGTCCCTCTGAAAACAGGCAGATATCATCACTCTTCTGCTCTTGGTAGCACCAGCACTTGCAAAGCTTGGCTGTGCTGAAGGAACATTAAAGGTAGAAGACATCTCCCAGGTAGACAGCACTCAAACCACTTGGAGCTTTGAAGACAGGAGGTCAAAAACAATATATCAAGTCAGTTATCAGCCAGTCCTGTCTTCCCTTCCTCCCCTCCCTGTGGCTCAGAGCTGCAGGAGCTCAGGTCCTTTGATGTAAACCTGTCAGACACTTTGGTCTCTTCTCTTCTCTTCTCTGCCCTGCCCTATTCTTCCACACACACATTTGTGTGAGATTTTAATTATAGGGATGATCATATTGGTAAGAAAACCCTTCCTTAATTACACACTCAATTAATTCTAGTAGCTTAGGAGTTGAAATACAAAGTAAGGTGAAATCATTACTGCTTCATCTAAAGTTGAATCTCTCCATGGCCAAGTTCTGAATAATACTGTGGAAGTAATTTTTCTTTAGAAAAAATGGATTTCATTTAGAAGAGATTAAATTGTTTTGGATAGAGGGAGTTAGAGTATTATCTGGTGCCACTGATATTCTTTTCCAGAAAGACTAATTACTTATAAGACTAATCTTTTCAGCAAATACTCCATGACCGGGCCAAATAATGACATGGCACAAATAAGGCAATATTTAGCCTCATTAGGGCTGGCACAACCCCTCCCCCTAATGCATTGTGGTCTTTAGAGAGAGATGAGATGAGAGATGAAATATGTCTTCATAACATCAGATATCTCTCCATGGCACCAGGGCCTCCATGCTCACACCCTCACTGGTATTTGGATTGCACTTCTACTGCTACTGGTGGCACCCTGGATGATGAGAAACAGCTAGGCTGGAACCTTAAAGCTCACCTGAGCTCTGTTCTTGTCTCTATTAAACTGGTGACTCCCAGTGTGTGAGTCAGAAAACCTGTGCTCCATCCCCAGGATCCCTCCTGACACCTGCAGCAGCGTGGAAAATAGAGCACAAGTGGAAGAGAAACACAATCTGAGCTGGAATAAACAGTCTAGGGGAAGGGGAGGATGTGGACAGAGGATTAGGGCTGGAGTAAGGAGTTTGAGAAGAGGCAGCCAGGACTAAACAGGTAAGTTCTGGAGGCAGGGATAGAGGGGCAGAGGTGAGGTGGAGCTCTTGTGCCCATGGCATGGAAATCCCTTCAGCCCAAACCCCAAGTCCTAGCTGGATGTGGGTGGTAAAGCACACCTGTAAAGGCTGCTTTTTAAAGAGGGAACACCATCAAGATACAAAGCTGGGAAAAACTGGAGCAAGGAACATCCCTGCAGCCCTATCCCATCTAACAATGCTGTTCCACAAATGTTTTTTTCATGGGTTTCTTCTTGTCTCCTGCATAAGATGGACAGTGCTCAGATAATGAGCAGCTATCCCTTATTTTGTATTCTCCTCATTTCCTACCAAATAACCCTAGGTCTTATTTACTGAATACTGCCCTGAAAACAGAATTATTCATTTTCCTGTATAATTTTTCTGAAACATTAATTACAACAGTATCAAAGTTCATCAAAACCTGTAATCATGCTCTGGTTTGTCTCTATTTAACCGATGTAGAATTGAGACATGAAGGAAACATTAAAGTTTTGGGCCATTTCTGACTTCTCTGCATCCTCAACATCATACAGAACTTTCTGTGTTCATTGTTCCCCTCACCATTTGCTTCTGGTAGAGCACAAGTTTTCTTCAAGTCATGTGCTAGTGGTGTCTCTCAGAAACCCAAAAATAAAGCTTAGATGTCAGGGATCATTAGTAAAAGTTTGGGATGTATGAGTCACTCATCACCAAACATCTTCACCCAAAGACTTCTTCACCTTCTTCAGCTCTCCCCAGCTTCATTCCTCGTGCACCTTCTGTCTGCCACAAATGCCAAGGAGCCCTTTAGAAAGCAGACACCTTCCCTGATTCATCCTCAAGGCAGCTCCACCCCACTCAAGGAGGAAGAAAATACGGGTGCAGAGGTTAGGGTGAAGGGAGCATCTGATCATGCAATTAAAAATTGCATCAGGAAACATCCACTCATGCCTGGCCTTTTCTAAATTTTCACCCTGAAACCCACCCAATGCAGTGTATAATACTAGCAAGCATATGACTGCCAGTCTCCTGGCTATTTTTTACTCAAGCTAATGTTATAAATTCCCTCTCAGAATTCCAGATAAATTGACTGCAGTAAATCATTTCTCCTTGCACCTTTTTGGAGTAACCCAGGCTGACAAAGCAGACAGCCGTGGGAGTAGGTGTGAGCAGGGCTGAACTGAATGTATGGAAATGTCAGGCAGCTTCTGAATGCACCAACAAAAACATGCAACTGTGGAAAACCATGTGCTAAGGGTGGGGAGGGAATTGGTGCCTTCCCATTTGCATCTCTCTATATGACATCTTTGCCTGGAATAAATGTCTTTGTCCACATAAAAGCTGAATCTGA
This sequence comes from Aegithalos caudatus, assembly GCA_013389925.1. Taxonomy (NCBI): domain Eukaryota; kingdom Metazoa; phylum Chordata; class Aves; order Passeriformes; family Aegithalidae; genus Aegithalos; species Aegithalos caudatus. The sequence goes on from WEIU01022241.1 coordinate 18,011, forward strand.
TTACTTTCCCCCACTTGACAGGGCATTAAAGACAACTTTATAAAATGGGTGTGACTTTTACTGTGTTGCAACTCATTTTTAGAAATATGTGTCTGCATATGCTAGTAGTTACCCTATTTTAAATCACTCTTGTGCATTTCCTAATGATCTTTGCATTCTTGTTGAATGAAAATTTTCTAGTTAGTAAACACCACATTATTATTAAAGTGGACTGTCAGGTAGAATGAGACAAAAAAATTTTTTTTGGCATTTCTTTAACTTCCAACTAGCTCTTTACAAGTTCTAAGTACTTTTTTCTATTTTTGGCTTAGACCACAGTTTTGTCACATATGCCTGGGTTTGAGGTTTTTATGAAGATCCTTTTATACAGGTGGTAACAGCATTCTGGTGCCTCAGCAAGTGCAAGGGGAAACATCAGCCCACATATTTCAAACCTCTTCCACAGATATAACAAACCTCTTTTGCCAAGTGAGCTGGCTTTTCTCCTGGATAGAGCAAGAAGAAAAAGGAAAGGTGGCAGAACAAGCAGGTGAATGGGACTACATAGCCTAGGGTCAGAGTCTTTCCTGGCAAAACTCCTGAAACTCTCAGTAGAGATAAACTGTAGTTTCTCATCCACTCAGCTCAGTTCCAGGCTTATTGGTGGGAATGACTGTCATTAATATGGGAACACCACAGATGTACAGAAAGATGGGAAAATTGTTTAGGAGGCTATCAAAGACTGGCAAACAGCAAGTATCAATGGAGAAAAAACCTCCAAAAACTCAAAAGAAGATAACATTTTTCAGTCTGGGCAGAAAAAGAGAAGGTTTTTTTTTAATCTTTTATTTCCTTTTCCTTCCCTTCTCTTTTTTTTCTCTTTTCTTTTAATTTCTTTTTTCCCCTATGGAAAGTATGCACACCATTAAATCAGCTTAAATCATTAATCTTCCCTGGGAGATATCACCCACAGAACAAACTGGGAGATGAAATAAAGCTGCATTGCCTATTACGTATGTTGTAAAAGAATTAGTGTCAGTGGAGAAAAGACTAAACCCAAAGGGAATGAAATGCAGGGCAGAGAGTTAGTGATGCAAACTTGTGTTATACCACCACCCTTGAGGGAACTGTTCCTTGAAGGAACTGTGCCAGATTGTCTTCAGCCAGGAGTGTGGCCACTCCTTTGCCTGTGTGATGCTCCAGGAAGCACAGAATAAGGACCAAGAACAGGGAACTATTTAAAACTCTAATTTCCAGCAAATAACCGGTGAATTCAACAACAAAAATAAACCAAAACCAAACCAAACTCTTAGGACCAAGGAGAGATTCATGCCTATTCACAAAATGAAAAACACAGTGATATTTCCAAACTGTAAAAAACCACTTAAAGACTTTCAGGAGCAAAAATTATTGCTGAGCATTTACATTGATTTGACAGAATTTATCTACTCTTCTGCTCCATAAAACCTAAGTGCAATACTTAACCTGCAACCCCCAGCGAGGTCTGGTGTGTGCTACTTTGCAGCCCCAATGATGCTCAGAGATGTGCTCTGGAATTCTGAATGAAGGATACAGTGGGGTCTGCGGGCTGAAGGGAAATCATTATTACACAGTAATCAATGCTGTGCATCTTGCATGGTTTCTCAGCCTCTCTGGCAGCCTATAATAGCTGTTAGAGGTTGGTATTGGGCTGGGCTGTTGGTTTTTTTTCTGATTTGAATAAGGTCATAGTTTGTTTGTGGGGTTTTGATTTGAATCGATTTTTCTTCCTTTTATGATGATGGCAACACTCCTCAATTAGCCAGCAGTGCTGAAGCCTCAGTATACACATTTTAGCACTGGGGGATAAATGCACTAATGGTGGGAGAGAATGTAATTCTCCCAAAATCAGTACAGCTGAAAGTGCAGTATTTAAAATTCATTTATTCTATGTATTTTGTGGCTTTTTAAATGTAGGAGTGAGGCAGGGAAGAGAGGCACCAAGTGCTTTCCTCCCTATTATATGTTGATTAAGAGGATAGACAAAATCCTGCCCATGCCAGACTTGCAAAGGCAGACTTTTACCATTCCCAGGTGGTCCTAGAGATGGACCGTCTGGACACAGCTTGGGATGGGCCATGAAGCCAAGATCCTCCTGCCAGGCAGTAATGGGACTCACTGAGTCTCTAAGAGCAACACAGGGTGGAAATTTGGCTTAAAATTTTCCTGTCAAAGCCTCTCCAGTTTGCTTGCTTCCAAGATGTCTTGGTCAAAGCACGTCAGCCTCAGACTTTCTCTCAGTCTAAGGCTGCAGTAGTAACTCAGAGCACTCAGCTGATGGATTCCCCAGGGCCAGGGGCTCTGTGATAGTCCAAAGAAACTCCCACACAGGGCCCCTGCACCCCAGAAGTTCTCTGGTGGAAAGGACTTTGTCATGGCAAGGTCTTGGCTCTGGTCCTTTGGAAATTTTGGGTCCTTTGGTTTGATACCAAGGTCCTGAAGAACACTGGCATCCTTGCTGTTCAGTTTTTTCCTCAGGAGGGATGAAGACCTTTTTGTTGTCAGGGCTTCACAAGGATCTAGCTGATGGCCCTTTTTCTGGGAATAGGGGTTACACACACCCTGAATAGTGTGGGTAACCCCAAGTCTCCAGGTCCCAGACAGAACAGGTCAGAAGTGAAATCAGCATTTTCCAGTCCAACCCCTGTGCTGCATCATCACCATCTTCTTCCAGCAAACAGGGACTTCCCGAGTTTTCCACTGTGGCCTCAGAAACCTCTTTGTGTTGGCTCCCTGCCCAGCTCTGACTCGTCCTCACAGATTTGTACAAATGCTGTTGAAATAACACACTCCCATGGATAACACCCCATAAACTTCTGCTGCCTTCTCCCACCGCCCTCACTGCGAGATGAGGAATGTTAATGCCTCGAGGGCGTCCTCTTAATTGTGTGGCATCCATCCAATGGCAGCATATGCACAAATTATCTGTGGCTGCTGAGGCTCACGGGGCTGGGGCTGCCTGGGAAGGACTGAGCTGCTGCTATTGCACATACAGGAGGTAATTCCACAGAGGAGTCAGCCATGGTTTGGCATCAATCCTCCAACACAAGACATAAGGATTTTCTGGCTTGACTCTATAAAAGTGGTAAGAATGGGGCCCTCCAGCCAGGTGATTATGAGATATTAATTAATATTCAGTGCAGTGTAAGGGTATTCCATACCTTAGGTAGAGAGGCAGAAGAAAGTGGAAGGATATTTTGGTGAATGAGCAAGTCTCAGCAAGGAAAAAAGGAGAGGTATTGAATTACATCTGTACTATTCTAAATGTGATTGTTCCTAGTCCCTCAAGGCTGTGGATGCCTTCTAAGTGAATTGAAAAACAATGAAGGGAATAAAGAAAAAAAGCAATGGCTGTCAATCTGAAGTAATACCACTGTTGTGCTTGTTGCTTTGGCAGGGAGACCTCTCATCTTTAAATGAGGTTGTGGTGTGCTCAGAGAAAGCCACCTCCTTTGTCCAGAACTCACAGAACACCAGCCCTCACATTATCCCAACGCCATATGAAAGCTGATTGATATGAAAACCTAAAGATTGCTTGTTCCCCTCTGAAACTGGCATTCTGAACTGGTTAGGAGGGTTTTTCCTGGGGATTTAAGGGAACAGTTTGGGCAGTCAGTGAGCAGTGATACCTGCACTCTTGCCATGTGCTGATCATCTTCCAGGCAAGAAAGTAAACTCTCCTCCAGTCCAATCCAGCTCTTCATACTGGAGGTTTGATGGTGTCATTGGTGACAGATTTTGCTCACTGGGACAAAATCTTGGGTCACTCCTATGCTTTATGCAGCTCAGCAGAGCTTTGGTAGAAGGGTTTGGAGGCTGGTTATGAGCTGTATTCACCTGTCATAAGGCAGGTACAAACTCAAGCTGTGCAATTACTGGTGTGGTGACTAGCAAAGTGCTCAGGAGGAAAAACAAGGAAACTGCCAGGCAACTGCATGAAAATAGAGCCAGATGAAAAGTGAGCTCTGAAAGGTAGATGCTCTGAGATGGAAAGGGTGGGTGTGGGCTTCTGAGGATTGCTAGATGCAGAAATGCTTGTACTTGAACCTTGTCTGACATGCTTGCTGCTTCCTTGGCCTTAGGGAAATTACTTAACCCATGTTTTTCTCTCCCCCAGTTTTCTACACTGAAGTTGTAATACCTGCCCACCTACACACCTTTCAAAAGAATATTCTGAAGCTCTGTCTGTTTGTAAACTGCTCAAGAAGCAGCATATGCCAAGCTCTCTCAGTATATAGTAAAATTTATTAAAAAATTAGTCTTGGAAGACTCTCAGGCTTGGACAGAAAACAGGCACATGTGCACTATTCATTGTAGGAGTATGCACAAACTATTCTCAATATTTCAAGGAGGAGATTTGACTCCCAAGTAACCAGCTCCTCTCTCAGTGCTCATCTAGTCTTGCCCTTAAAGAGATTTTCCTAAGCCCACTTCATTTCTCCCTGCAGAGTAAACCAGATTGTCCTTCTCTCGTAATTAATCCCTGCCCTATCTTACACCTTTCCATGGCAATCTGTTTCACAAGCCCTCAGGCTTCTCTTTTCTGGACCATAGAAACCTGCATCACTTAACCTTTCTTCACTGGTCATGTTTTCTAAACCATAATCATTCCCATAGCTGTCTCCCAGAAACTGTCCAACACTTCATTAGAAGGTGGTGTGCAAATGTGGACACAATCTCTCTGTGTCCTACATCCTGAATCTCCATCTACACAATGAACACATCTCTCAGATGAGATCTACCTTTAAATATATTTATTATTAATAATATTATTAT
>WEIU01022242.1:1605-12758 GCA_013389925.1 Aegithalos caudatus
AAGAGTTCATTCTTTGGAGTTTTTAGAAGTTTGAGAATAGGATAAAAGAAGGACAATGTTTCCAGCGCTGGGGCGCTTTTGACGAACGGCCAAAGAGCAGGAAAAACCTAAAATCGTGTTCTCTCTATACGGTTACATTGCGGGGGTAACAGTCATGTTCATTCGCTTATACGTTGTTTAAACATTCCCGAGAGCTTTTGATGTTTGCAGGGGCTCTTCGTCTTTAGCTTTCCCATCCTGATTTACCTGTATGATATCCTGAGATCAAGTTAATAAGTTTGATTCCTTCTTGTTATTTCATCCTTCTTTGTTGGGGAAGGTGAGACAGAAAAGCCTTATAAATATGAATGCTTAGATTTTGAGAGTATGAAACCTAAAAGTGAAATAGAATTGAAAGCAAGTTTCAATGTCTGAGATATCCTAGTTACTGCACGACTGGACAACAATGGTATGGCTGGCTGCAAGGTAAAATGAGGCTAAATCCCCTCTTGGTTTAAGAATCCCCTCCTCCTTACCCAGAGTCCAAGAGTCAGAGCAGACCCTATTGGCTTGGCAGGAGGGGCTCTAAGAGCAACTCTTAGGGTTTAAAATGTAACACACAGGGTAAAGTAATGATTCCTATAGGCTGTATGTGAATGCTATAGGATTTGTATCTTGTACTAGATTGGTTAGTGTAAATTAGAATATTCAGTATAGAAAAGGATTTAATGTAACAGGAACTTCACTCTCTTTGGTTTCCACTCTTAACTCTCTCTCTTTAGTTTTCTCTCTCTTACTTCACTTACTTCTCTTAGCACTCTTAGTTCTTAGTTCTCTTTCTCTCTCTTGGGCCTGCTCTGAGCTGTGGCTGACAGCTGGTAGCAGGTCCCCTTCACCCAGGACCTATGCAATAAACCGCCTGCTCTAAGACCAGCCTTGACTCCAGAGGTCTCCTGTCTCATCACCACCCGTCCTGATCGTCCTACACACTCCCAGAAGGAAGATTAGGACCTGGGGTTTGTGTTTGTGGATATTGCCAAGGCCTTTGACACTATTTGTCATGAACTCATTATTCTGGGTCTGGTACAGAGAGGGGTTTATCCCCATGTGATTCACCTTGTCAGCAAAATATACACGGACATCACGTACATAGATACTAAAAGAGAAAAGACAGACCCTATTAAGATCCTTACTGGTGTCAAGGAGGGCGATCCCATGTCACCTGTGTTATTCAATCTTGAGCTTGATCCTCTTCTATGTAAATTGAAAACTGAAAGTCAGGGTTCCACTGAGGAGGATGATTTAGTGTTGTTGAGTGACTCCTGGGATGGTATGTTTTCTAACATCAAGATCCTAGAGACCTTTTGTGAACTTACTGGTCTCCATACACAGGGGGAAAGTGTCATGGCTTTTACATCAAGCCAATGCAGGACTCCTATACCATCAATGATTGTCTTGCCTGGGTAATAAACAGTGCCCCCCTTAACATGGTCGACCCAGGGAAGTCTGAGAGATACCTTGGCATGTTGATTGATCCCTGGACTGGCTTTGCTGAGCCAGGCTTATCAGAGAAACTTGGGGATTGTCTTCATCAGGTTGGTGAGGCACCACTCAAACCTCTTCAGGAAGTTGATATACCATCCAGAGACTAATAAATCTGGATGAGCACACTGAGGTAAAAGCTGGGCTTCTTGAATCCCTTGACTTACTGGTTAGAAATTCAGTCAAGGAGTGGTTTGACCTTCCACCAAGTACATGTGATGCCATCTTGTATTCAAATTTTAAAGATGGTGGACTAGGTCTGATTAAATTGGCAGTGCTTATTCTGAGTATACAAACACAAAGATTGCATAGATTAGCTCAATCTTTGGATGAGACTCTGGTAAATTTTTTAAGAGGAGAACATCTGGAATTGCCATATGAGAAATTATGGGTATGAGCTGGTGGGGAGAAAGAGACCATCCCGAAAGTTTGGGAGCCTATTCCAATGGTTGAAGGTTTGGATGGTGGGGGTGAAGGTACATCAGAATGGGAGGCCTCCATTCCCAAAATCCGCTATTGGAGACCTTGTCATTGGTGGAAAGTTGAGTTTAATAGATTAAAACATCTGGTTGCCCAGGGCCATGGTACTGGAAATTTTGAGATGATAACATCAGTAATGGATGGTTAATACGGTACAGAGGCATACCTCACTGGAAATTGATAATCACGCTGCAACTGAGAGCTAATGTTTACCCCACAAGTGAATTCCTGGCAACAGGTGGGCCTGATGACTGCATTCAATCTTGCAGACATTGCGGCGCTGAGTATGAGACAACAGCCCACATAAATGGGAATAGTCCAATCACTCAAGATGCCAGTTTTAAGAGACACCATTCAATCTCTGAGACTCTTAGTGATGAAGCTAAGAGGGAGGATTGGATGGTATTCCAGAGCTATATATAAGGGATGAGGCAAATGAATTATATAAACCTGATTTGATCTTCTTGAAAGGGGCTAAGGCATTCATAGTGGATGTGACAGTGAGATATGAGCACAGCAACTCATTGTTAAAAGATGCTTCTGTGGAGAAGGCCAAGAAATATCAGTGTCTTCTCCCACAGATTAAAGATCTTACAAATGTGGCAGATATTTTGTTCATGGGCTTCCTCACAGGAGCATGCAGAAAGTGGTATGAGAAGAACTCTGAGTTGCTATTGTCTCTAAAACAAGCCTAGGGAAGATCACCTGAGCCCTGGCATCCAGAGTGCTCCTCTCTTCTGTTGATATTGTACACGTTTGCTAGTAAAGCTCGTTCAGTTGTACCCATTGAATAAAGTGGGCCCCTTTCCATCTGTGGTATTGCTGGACAGTGGCATCAGTTCTTTGGAGGGAGGGGTTCATTTTTCATAATGTGTCGTTTGCCCATATTTGGGCTTCAAATTCCAATCTGGTAGGTAGATGGGCCACCTTTACTTAACCCGGAAAGGAAGCATACAATTTTGTATTTTTATTAAGTAGCCAAATGCCTTGTCATCTAATTAGTCTTTGAAGAGTACTGTGGTAGTACGTGGTAGTAGTGCTGAATATGCTTTGCCAGGTTACAAAGGCAGACAGGGACACAAAGTCACAAAGATCCCATGGTCAGAGATCATCCAAAACAACAATTAATTGGATGCAAATGAGAACTAGAAAAAGAGAAAAATATATTCAATATCAGAGAACTGCTCTGTTTGCATAGAGGAAGGCTGATGCAAGTTATCTTGGATAACACTGAAGCCCTGAAGTGTCAAATACCATCTGGCATTGTCTACTCTGCTTTTAAATCTAGATGGGAAATGCCAGTTAATTTTAGGGGCCTCGAATGCTTCCTGCCATATAAGGAAGTGGATAACACTGTTTTTCAGGCCCCAATTACAGAGAAAGTTGAAAAGAACATTAAAGAGATGAGTAAGACTGCTCCTGGACCAGATGGGATTATGTTGGGTCACCTTGTCAAAACAGCCCCTAAAACTATTCTCAGTTGATGGAGACCTTCAGCCTCTGGCTAGTAACCGGCACTATCCCCGATGCACTGAGGGACTGTTGGACAGTCATGATTCTAAAGTCTACCCATTCAGATAAACTCAGTGACATCAATAACTGGAGACCTATTGCTTCTACAATGCTTAGATTATTCTCCAGAATTATAATGGCAAGATTGACCCAAGCATGTCCCATTAACCCCAGACAAAGGGGATTTATTCGTGCTATGGAATGTTCCGAGAATTTGAAGCTGCTACAGGTTGTGGTCAAACATGCAAAAAAGAAGCACCAAGAGCTTGGCATTGTATTTGTGGACATGGCCAAAGTCTTGGACACCATATGTCATCAGCATAGTATACCTACATGATACATCTTGTTTGTAAGATATATGAAAATGTTGTTATGTTCTTAGACACTAAAAAGGAGAAGACAGGCCCTATTAAGATCCTTACCAGTGTCAAACAGGGTGATCCAATGTCACCGCTGTTATTCAACCGGGCTCTTGATCCCCTACTGTGTAAATTGGGAAATGCTGGTGAAGGTTTCCGTCAAGGATGATTGAAAACTACTGCCATGGCCTTTGCTGATGATTTAGTGCTGCTGAGTGACTCTTGGGATGGTATGTGTGTGAACATCAAGGTCCTGGAGACCTTTTGTGAACATAATGGTCTCAAGACATGGGGAGAAGTGTCACGGCTTTTACATCAAGCCAACAGAGGACTCATATACCGTCAATGATTGTCCTGCTTTGGTGATAAATGGCACCTCCCTTAATATGGTTGACCCAGAACACTCTGAGAAATATCTTGGTGTATGGGTTGATCCCCAGACTGACTTTGCTGATTCAGGTTTATCTGAGAAATTGTAGGATTGGCTCCATCAGATTGGTGATGCACCACTCAAACCTCTTTGGAAAGTCTGAAATCTTCAACTATACAGAGACTGGTATATCTGTCTGACCACATTGAAGTAAGAGCTGGGCTCCTCAAATCCCTTGACCTATTAATTTGAACTTCAGTCAAGGTATGGCTTCACCTTCCACCAAATACATGCAATGCCATCTTGTATTCAGGTTGTAAGGATGGTGGATTAGGTGTCATCAAACTGGCGGCACTTATTCCAAGTATACAAGAATGAAGACTTCACAGATTGTCTCTGTCTTCGGATGAGGCTCTGGTGACCTGTTTGAGGGGGGGAACATCTGGAATTGTTGTATGAGAAACTATAGGAGCTGAGAGTAAGAAAGAGTTCATCCCACTGATTTGGGAGCCTATTCCAATGTGGGAAAGTCTTGTCAGTGGTGATGAAGATGTATCTGAATGGGAGGCTCCCGTTCCTAGAGTCCTCTACCCAAAATCTTGCAATTGACAGAAAGTGCGTTTAGTAAGTGGTTGCCTGAGGCTGCAGTATTGAGGACTGTGATAATTATGACATCAGTAATGGATGGATAACACGGTATAGAGGCATTACCCTTTGTGGTAACAGTTGTCTTCCGCTCCAGTGTGAAAGAGGGTGTATCACTTGGATTTGTCACTCAGTGGTGGTGTCATGATCCTGCTGAAACAAAATTGTTTGGCACTGTTTGTGTTGCTGTTGCCCAGAGCGTAGTCCATGGGCCTGTTGGACACAGTTGGCAGCATGGGTGAGGACTAGCTGGTGACTTCAACTTCCTCACTTGGACTGTCACGCATTAATTACGTATCTTGGAACAATGGTGCAATTGATGAGATTGCATTACATATCAATGGCCATACATATCCCCCTGATTTAGGAGCCTATTCCAGTGCTGGAAAGTTTTGTCTGTGAGGATGAAGATGCATCTGAATGGGAGGTTGCCGTTCCAAAGGTCTGCTATCTGAGACTTTGCAATTGGTGGAAACATTAATTTTATTAGTGGAAACAACTGATTGCCCTGGTACTGAGAACTTTGAAAATGATAACATCAGTAATTGGTGGATAACATGGTATGGAGGCATACCTCACAGGAAATTGATAACTGCAACAATTAAGAGCTAATGTCTACCCTACAAGAGAATTCCTGGTCAGGGATAGGCAAGATGACTGCATGAAAACTTGCAGACATTGTAGCACTGATTATGAAACATCCGCTCATATTACTGGGGACTGTCCAGTTACTCAAGGGGCCAGGATTATAAGACATAACTCTATCTGTGAGATGCTTAGCTGTGAGACTAAGAAGGAAAATTGAACTGTATTTCTGGAACCACATATAAGAGACAATGATAATGAACTTTATAAGCCAGATTTGATCTTTGTTAAAGAGGGCAAGATATTCATTGTGGATGAGACAGTTAGATATCAGCACTCCAACTCTTCATTGAAAGATGCTGCAAGTGAGAAAGCTAAGAAATATCTGTGCCATCTCAAACAAATTCAAGACCTTCCAAATGCAGCAGATGTTGGATTCATGGGCTTTCCTATATGAGTGTGAGGAAAGTGGTACAGAAAAATTCTGAGTTGCTGCTGGCCCTAGGTGTCTCTTAGATGAGGCCAGAGAAGACTCCCCTGGCATCCAGAGAGCACCTCCTCCATTAGTACTATACATATGTTTGCAAACAAAGCTTGTTCAGTTGTATCCACTGATTGAAAATATAATATGGCTGCACAGCATTGCTTGGACAATGGGTTAAACACGTGGGAATGACCTGATTCTTTCGCTCATCCCATGTCGCTCACTGCCTATTTTTGGGTCCAAATTTCTGATCTAGGATTAGGTGGACTAGGTGTCCTAACCTTTACCTGGAAAAGAAACATATAATTATATATGTTTAGTAAAAAGATGGAAGCTGTGTTACTAACAGGGCCCAGCTGCAGAAATCACACCTCCCTGTGGTCCCGCTGGATGTCCGCAAAGGTAACCTAGTCAGCCTCAGTGTGGGAGTATAGGAAACTCTTGCCCTATCAAGTGGCTTCACCACTTGGTTTATATTAACCAATGTCAGAAATCTCATGCGATTCATTATGTGAGCTACCAACCCTTTGCCCAGGTGGTGATGAGCTGGGTAAAGTCAGGCAGCTGCTTGTGGGGTAGTGCTGCCATGACTCTTGGGACCCTCCAGTTTGGAGTAGTATACACCACCTGCCTACCCAGGGCCAGCTTGGTTGACCTCTGTGTTTTGAGGGAAACATTTGTCAATGAAGCCACTGTATGCAGAGGGCTATAACTAATCCATCAGAACCTGTGTGTGTACGCAGCTTGTTCCAATTGTATGGGGTCAAGACTGGACTGGTTGACGTGTGCTGCCACCTGGATGCTCTGCACTGGTTACAACCCAGTGGAATTGAGCGGTGGAGACATGGCCTTATATCAGACCCCATCCATGCATGGCTGCACCCCAGACTGTCAGAAAGAGCACATGCATCATGCCGTACAGGGCCACATCACGGGTAGTGCGTGGCTATGGCCTAGTCCAGGACTGGTTGAGACTCCAAACCCTGGGTGGAAAACTCATTTTGCCACACACCGTGTGGCATGTACCATGACATCGTCCATTTACTGTCTAATTTTGGGCCAAAATTTACCAATTTTAACCAAGGTGCAGAGGCCACTTTCACTTTCACTTAACCCAGAAAAGGTGCATATCGTAATATGCTTGATAAATGGGAGCATAGTTACTAACTGTACTCAGCTGTGGAAGCCATGCCTTCTTGCAGTCCTGCTGGGTACCCTCAGTGGTAACTAAATCAGCTTCCGCCTCAGTGTGAGGGAGAGTGTAATAGTTACATCCCTATGGCTTGGACTCACCAACCAGCGATAGTTTCACATCTTAGCTGGAACAAAATTTTTTGGTAACAGTTCATGTTACTGTTGCTCAGAGCCCAGTCCACAGGCCTGTGTTGGACACAGCTGGCAGTGTGGATGAGGGCCCATTGTCAAATTTGACTACCCTCATTTCGACTGATGTATATATTTTACTGGTTTTGGAACAATGGTACAATCAATGACACTGCTCTATGTATCAATGGCCACTCAGACTGACCCCTTAGATCTGAGGCTCATTACAGCTGATATTGTTCCACCTTTACCCTCCATGGTGGGAGCTGAGAAGCTCAATTTAGTGTGTTTGGAGTTTTTTAACTCCATGATTGACTATGATGTGGGAATCCAACTGGGTGGAAACTGGGAGGGGTTGGCCAAGTATCCCAAGGCATATGGGGCCTTACCGACTAGGTCTGCCTGGGATGGAGCAACTGAGTGCATGCTTGAAGATCACAGAGACAAGGATGAGCCCGTGACACCTGCAGCTCTTCCCAGGACCAGCTCGGGCAATGACACTGTTTGATACACCTGTGGTGTCTGTCCAAGGCAAGGATCCATCCTGTCTGTGCTGTGATACCTGATTAAATTGGATGCTGGGGCAGATCGACCATCTAAAGAGATCCCATGGGAAAAGAAATATCATTTTGAAGTGTGCCCAATGCGGTAAGGAAAATCTAAAGTATCACAGTATCTCCTGCCATCTCCCATAGTGCAAAGGAAATGTAGAAGCAGTTCCAAAGGGTGATTTGATCTGTGAAGTGTGCTTGAGGAGTTTCTCTGCCTAGGTTGGCTTGGGGCAGCACAGGAGGCTAGCTCACCCTCTTGTGAGGAACTTGGAATGAATTGCTGCCTCCTGTTCTAAAGAAACATCTGTTAGAGAAGCCCACAGAAAGGTGTGGACTGAGGAGGAAGAGGCAGTTCTGAGACAATTGGTGGTGAAGTATGATGGTAATAGGAACATCAACAAACTAATTGTAGAGCACATTCCATCTAAAATGGCAAAGCATATAAGTGATAAAAGATGTCTAGCAAAAGGTCCCTCTAAAACAATTCAACCAGTTAGAGAAGGCAATCTTAGTGTGGGTAAAGGAGAACATCCCCCATCTGCTGTGTTGCCAAGAGAGGGACCACTAATGCTCCACTACCATGACATCATCAGAGAATGATTATCATCACACAGATTCACTAACTTTGAGGAGACCTTTGAGAGAATTTTGGAAGGACAAGATCTGCAGGTAGTGTTGAATGACACTTTAGAGGAATGTGTTGGATGCCTAAATATGCTATGCTGGATAACAAGAGCCACCAGGGAGCGGAAACTGTGAAAGTCCCATGGTGCAAGATCCACTAAAACATCAACTGAATGGATGAAAAAGAGAGCCATGAGGAACGGGAATTATCTCCAGTATCAGAGGCTATTCTACCTGAATAAAGGGAGATTAATTTGCATTATTCCAGGTGATGTTGAAGCCCTGAAATGTAAAAGATCTCCTAGCATTGTCCACTCTGTTTTTAAATCTAGATGGAAAACCAGGGAATTTTGTGGGCCTTGAAACCTTCTTTCCACAAAAGGAAGCAGATAACACTGCTTTTCAGGCCTTGATTACTGAAAAAGACATAGAAAAAAACCACCAGAGATGAGTAAGAACTCTGCTCTGGGGCCAGATGGGACTACTTTAGGCCATCTTGTTGAAATGGATCCCAAATACTCCCTATTGATGGAGACCTTTAATCTATGGCTTGTAACCAGAACTATCCCCCAATGCAATGAGGGACTGCTGGACAATCTTGATCCCTAACTCTACAAAAGCAGATAGACCTAATGACATCAATAATGGGAAGCCTATCACCACTGGTTTTTCTCAGGGATTTTTATGGCAAGATTGACCAAAGCATGTCCCATAAACCCCAGAGAAAAGGGATTTATACATGTGGTGAGATGTAGTGTTGTGTGGATTTATTTTATAAGTGTTAGGATAGCATTTATTGTAAAGTGTAATTTTAGCTTAGCCGGTTAGAGAGTGAGTAAGCTAGGCCCCATGGCCTTATCAGAAGTTGATAAGGGTTTCCAAGACAACCCAGGCTTTTGCCCAGATTGGTCCCCCCCACCCTGAGATCATCCCCTTCCCATCCTTTGTAACTTGTATCCATAAATCATCCCCCAAGGTCTAGTGCATGGACGGGGGTTGGTGGACACCCCAATGTCCCCACCCCAATTTAGCTTGATTTGTTCTTGTTGCAATGATGTTGGAATGTATACATGGCTTTGTTCTATTGGTTTTGGACTTGTACCCACCCCCTTGGAATGGAACTGGTAAAAACCCCCCCAGGACTCAGGGTCGGGCTTTTTCTCGCTCTCTGGGGAAACTCCGAACCTGGGTCCAGGGAACTCCCCTGTGTACCCCAAAATAAAGACCTGCTCCCAAAACCCACGAGAAGCGAAAGAGGTCACTCCTTCTGTTCACGGCCTTACAGCTGAGAAAGATCGGTGCTGCAGATTGACCCACACAAAGGTACTGTTGTGACGCAGCCAGGGCTGCTGGGTGCACAGCCAGAGGGGCTGCCCCAGAGAGACAGAGCTGCAAGATACAACAGATGGCGCCCAAAATGTGGGGCCTGCAGACACTGTTCCGCCTAGCTGTGGCGTGAGGGCTGACACGGAGGCCATCCTGACCCCGTGACCCAGAGGTCTCGTGAGTGGACATCGCTTCGCAGTGTCCCGAGGCTTTCAGCGCTTCACGTACCACGGGGGTGACTGAGAAGACACCCCTAGTGGAGGAAGGGGGCAGCTTCCATATACGGGAGTCCCCTTCGGCTCGTGACGGTCCGAGGCCCTCTCGGTGTTCCCCGGATTGGTGAGTATATTTCCTCAGAGGGAGGGAATTATACATCACAGAGGCTTGGACTAGCCTCAGGGAATCCCTGGGTGGGGGGAGGGGAGAAGCAGTGGATTCTCCCCAGCGGACGCCCCTATACTAGGGAAAAGGAAGCCGAAAGGCAGGGGGACATCTGAGAGAATTGCCAGGACTTGGTGGTAAAAGGAAAAATGGGGAATAACCTAAAGACCACCCAGAAAGAGGTTTTTACAAATTTATGGGGAGTTTTGACTTTCACAAAAATTCAATGCTCAAAAAAAGAATTTAAACGGTTTATTAAATACTTGTTTTTGCATTTTTCGGATGTGAATTTAGAGACAGTACAAAGTACTTTGTTTTGGAAAAATGTTTTTAAAAAGTTAGAGCAGTTAGCGAAGTCAGGAGAAAGACAAGCTTCAAAGTTTATGTTCTGGTCACTGCAGATAAAAATTGCTTTAGAAGAGATCAGAACAAAGACAGAAAGTGAAGCTGCAGATTTTACAAACGCTTCATTAACCTCCCCCCATTTCTTTCCATCAGTTTCTCCCAAACCCCCCAAGCCCCCTTTTTCCCCTCTTTCCGTTTCCCTCAGTTCCCCAAAACGCCTGAAAACCCCAAAAACACCACCGGGAATTATCAAAAGAAACGCAACAACCCCCCCGAAATCCCCGGTTAACAAACCCAAAGTCCGTTTTTCGTTTGTCGAGGAAGATAATTCCCCGACAGCCCCTGCCGCGTTCAGCGACAAGAAGGGCTTGGCAAATCCACTGACAAGAGAGGGCGATCCCCCCTTTCCTTCTGAGAACAAAGAAAAATGCCCCAATGATGGTGGCGGCCATGCGGACAGGAGAATTCCTTTGTGTTCGAGCCTCCCCCCTCCTTCTTCCTCCGAAAACCCCTCGGCGCCGCCCCCTACCAGCCCTCCTCTATATCCGCCCCTTTTTTCCTTTCAAGGCTTGCCCCCGCCCTTTTTCCCGCCCCCAGGGTCAAATGTCCCCGCCTTTTACGGCACGGGTGCCACCCCGGTCCCGCCT
>WEIU01022243.1:357-11846 GCA_013389925.1 Aegithalos caudatus
TGCCTTTATAAGGTAATATATGATATTTTCCTATTCACATAATAATATTGATGGAGTACTGGAATAATTTCCTGGATTCACTGATCAAGCTTCTTTCAATCATTTAGTCAAGTTCTATATTCTTAACTTAGTTGAATAATTGAAAATTCCATGTGCTGTTCATAGTAATGATTAATAATGATTATTTATTAAATGATTTGGTTTTATAACACCCAGAAGCTGGCTTTGTGGTTTTTATTGATAAAAAGTCACAATAAACATTTAAATCATACTTTAAATAATCTATAACGCTAAAAATTTTCATTTTCCTGAAGTCAGAATGAAAATGTTTGGCCAAAGTAATGCAGCAGGTCAAATTAGAGATACATTGTGACTTTTTTTCTCCACAGTTTCTCTGAAGATGCTGAGGATACCTGCCCATGTGTGTCTGTGTACAGGTTTATCATTTTTTGAGAATATTGGATGTGAATAAATAAAGGCTCTTGACCTGAAAACCCTTGAAGTTAAAGTCTGTAGCTTTGGGGTTTTTTTTAATGATCAGACTATAATCAATGCCCTTCTTCTAAACTATCTGTCAAAGGATTTTATTCAACTCAAAATAAGATTCAAAAGAAATTTTAAGTGACATTTGTAATTGAAGACACCATTTAGTAACCTCATGCAGCAGTAAAGCAGCAGGACAGATATTATTATGATAAGGCAATATGTAAACTTTTGTTTTTTCCTAGGGCTTATTTGGATAAAGTCTTAAAGACAATAAATTGCATCAGCATTTTCTAATTCATTCCAGAAACAGTAGAGTAAGAAGACCACTGCTATCTGTTAAAAGCTATTCCAAAAAAGTGAACCTCTAACCTGAAGTCTCCAAGAGGGAGAGGCATGAAGTCTGCTGGAATCTGTATCTTAAATTTGCAGTTTGAGAAGAACACTTAGAAACTTAATTGTGTAGAAACAACAAATCCCTCTGCTCCAAGCTCATCTCATTGTTTTACTGCTTATGCCATAATCCCTTGGTAGATGGCTCAAGAGAGTTCTGTTATCTTTCATATCACTCAAGTACTATTGGAATTAACAATCCTGTGTGACGTACTGGGTAGCAAAATTTGTCATATGGGGCCTCCAAAGTCTAACTGACAGAGAGTTTAAATGGTCTCCATAGAGTCTGTTAGTCATGGAAAAGTTACTTTGGTGTTTGATTTTGTGAGAATCAAAGCATGTGGTGTTGCTCAGTTGTCTTCTTTTGTTCTATCTATGTCTGATTCCTTGTGTAGTTATTTGCTCTTCACACAACAGAAATTACTTTGGACTGCTGAGAGGAAACAATGGGATATCTTCAGAGAATGGACAGAATTAGGCAGTTGTGTGTAACAAATTCCTCTGAGTGGGAATAACATCAATCAATGGGTACTGTTAGGTTTTCTTGAAGTATTTACTGTCTTTTATTAAAATCATTACTTTTCATGAGAGAAACTATTGCACTTATCCAAAACGTACAGGTTTTCTTTAGGTAACACAATAAAATGTTTTAAAATTTATTATGAAAAAAGAATGTGTGTTAAAATAAAAGTGATTTATACTCAATAGCCTATTTAGAACATAGAAGAGTGTAAAAATGTCAAGATGTGAGTTTGTCAAACATAAAAGGCAGCTTTTCTTTTGGTGAAATATGTGACTGTTATTGAATTTCTTTTTTTCTTCTCTTGTATAAATATAATCAGTCTCAACTGAAATGACTTACAGCTCAATTATATTTTGCATGTAATCAGTTCCAAACTTTTTGTAGGTGCACAGAGATGAAAATCAGCAACAGATCACAAAAGAAAATGGAGAGTATCTTTATTTAAAAGACACCTCAATAAAATATGGGAATAATACAATATTGGGAACGATGTTGGTGCCAGGCTGACAAGACCTGACAAATAGAAACTAATCAGAAATGTCCATAAAACAAAAGCCTTCAAAGATGTCAATGATCCATCACATCTTCAGATATCTCCATTTTTTCAATTTGAAAGTAGTGCTTAGCAGCATTAGCAGAAAGAGTGGTAAACAAGAAATATAAGGGGAAAAGGTTTTTTAAAATATGGACATAAGAAATTTCCAGCGTTCTCTCAATTTTCTTGCACTATAAGAAGAAAAGCCTTTGTTTAATCTCTTTCAGACATATTTTAAGATACATTATTTAATATAAAAAAATTACTCTATCACTTTTACACACCATGAAAGTTTAGAAAATGAAGACTTAAGAAAATTAAGAAGAAAAGGTTTATTATTTCTGATATATCTGTTTGCTAAAGAGGTTCATTTAAGCAGTAGACTTGAATGTATTGAGTCAGATAATAGATGGAAAGGGGGGTCTCCTGTATCCTGTAAGAGCTGTAGATATATCTAGCATGTCTAGATATCAGAAGAATGGAATGAGATGTTCTGGTGGAAAACAAGGAGATAAAAAATGTGAAGCAGTATATTACTCTATTACTTACAGTTCAGAAGAGAATGGAGTGAAAATGACCATAATAATAAAACATAAAGGTAAGCAATCTTCCCCCCAAACTTCAGAGAAGCTTTGATCTTGTTATATATCTTTGGATTAATACCTGAGTCTGTGATAAAATAGAAATATTAATGAGCAGATCTGATTAACAGCTTTATTCTACTAAAATACTAGCCTTAGTTTCTTCCTTGGGAGAGTATATTCTGGTCACTCATACAAATAGAAATGGAATAAAAAAAGGTAATGAAATGGAAAGCAAAATAAAATGTGATTTAGATACAATTTTACAGAAGTGGAGCACATAAAAGCTCAATCAGCTACTGTTTTAGAAAACAAGATTGCTGAGCTTTCCACACATAATAGGAACTCCCTCGATAATCCTCTGGTTTGAACAGTAATTGCAAATAGTGCAAGATGCATTCATAAGTGAGAATATGTGATTGCCAGCATTAGTGACTACAGAGAATACATCTGTTTTGATCCAAATTTTGAAAATTTCATGACAAAAAAATTCACTATAGCTGAGGTATTTTTGGATCAATATTGCCATGTGTGAGGCTTTTTTTTCTTTATAAAAACTTTGATGTTGAACTGAGCTTTTCCCACTATGCTGACTTTCCTGCAGAAAAGTCCAGAATTTAATTAAATTGATTGAACTTTTTCCTGATTAATATCTCTAAAAATTTCATCATCAGACTTAATATGCGCTTTTACTCCAGAATACTCAAACTTTTCTACTTCAACTATAACATTTCTGAAACAAATGTCTGAATATTAATTTTTTTAGTAGCCAGATCTTCCTTGGATAGAGGTTAAACCGGTCAATCAAAACACAGATATTCTGCTATCATTTTCTACTGTGAAATTACAGACAATTTTTCAGTGGTATTTTTGTTTTTTCTATTTAATCATGAGGCAGAACAGTGCAGGAGATCAGACATGGGACCTTGATCATGTCATGTGTGTCAGTGCAGGTCTAGAATAGCTGTGAAATAACTGCCCTGACAGGATGAAATTAATTAGGAGCGTAAAATCGGATCCTCTTGAAGTAGTAATTAAGTCTTTCTGTTGTTTACCTGCAGGTGAAATTAAATCTTCTTGTTCTATGTTCCATACTAATTTATGGGTTTTTGGTTCACATTTCCCTCTCTGTTGTGCCTGACCTCTTTCTATTAATATTTTTCATGTTTTAGAATCCTGTTCTCATCACCATGAACTTTATGAATATTTTATCTTCCAAATAAGTGTGCACCCTTTTTGGCAGATAAAGAAGGAACAAAACTGAAGCCTGTTGTAAAGAGCTGTGGCTCTGATTTGGTCTTTAGAGATAGTGCAGCAATATACCAGCCAGGGTAAAAGGGTCCTGCAAAATTTGTAGGCTCTTGCTACACAGCTACTGCTTCCATACAAACTCCAAACTTTTATTTGTCTATGTACTCTGATTTCACAGAAGCCTCATGTGCCAAAACAATTCAAATAAACACTGGAATAAGTATGAAATATTTTAAAGAATAAGACAAGGATGTAAAATAGCATGCTATCAGTTCACAAATTAATCGTTCTGGTGTTAGGAAATATCTTATCCTATTTTGATGTCCTTTGCTGCAATTCTGAGAGCAGAATGTTTATTGAGAGCTGTCATCCATAGCAATTTTCAAACACACTACACAGAAAACAAAGGAAATGTTATAGCTCTGTGGACAGTACTGGTAAGAGAGGCTTTCAAGTTAGAAATGAACATTACCAGAGGATAAGCTCTGACATCAGTCAAGTTTTCCCCATAAGAATTAATGACTTTCCTCTTAATAACCTGAGCTAAACAAAAAGGTCTGCGTAATGTATGCACATTTAGAAATCTGCACTCCCTCTTCACTGCAGAGCACAAACGCAAGGAAAGCAATGGGAAATCTGCCCCCTAAGGCAGAGCTGTCAGAGGAAGCGGTGCCGGGCTGCACTCAACATCTTAACAAAGCACTCTGCAGGAACCTGCAGCTGGTGCACTGTGATTTCAAGACAATGTGCCAAGGCAGGGAGATGGAAAGGTACTAACCAGCTACCCTGTGCACTCTGGGGATTCCTGACAGCCCAGCACACACATACTGAAAAAGCTTTGGAGAATTAGCACTCGTTGAACTCTCACTCCATAGGGGAAAGTAGCTCAAAGGAAGGCATGCTGAATTACAAAGTGAAAGTACAAGACAACAGGGGGATGGGTATAAAGCAAACAGGCTTTTATGATTCTTGAGCATGGAAAGTGATTATTCAATGTTCAGATGTAGGAACAGATACTTTCCCTTCCCAGCAGTACACTGTTATGATGAGAGCTCTCTACCTTCCTCTACTGTATCACAGAAAGCAACACTGGAGGCAACACACCTCAGAGATATGAATGTTGGGTTCTTAGTAGAAAGCAATTAAAACCCTTCTTTGAAGAAGCATACAGAGGTTACCAGCATGTTGTAGCTACTACTTTCAAAAATTAATAGAACAAAATGTTTCCTCTACAACCTTCATGGTACAGTGGATATAGACTGGATCTGAGAGAAGATCCAGGAACGAATGTTTAACTTCTTGACACTAATTTCACATAGGTATGGAATAATGTATTTATGTATTTATAAATACTATTTTATATTTTATGTATATGAATATGTACAGACTTATAGCTCCCTGTACATTTTTAAATGCAGATATACTATTTTTTTAAAAATCTTGCTATAAAGGCATAACATTTAAAATACTTTACCTACATCTCTGGGAAGTACGATGTTAATCATACTGTAAAGGTAGTGGTGAATTACAAGGTACAGAGACTTGAAATTGGCCTCAAATCTACAAATCTAGCTTCTATTGACATAGTAACTTTAAATAATATGTAAGAAGTTGCATTATTTATCTTATATATGGAATTTTTTGTGCAATTACTTAATTTTTTTAAAGTGATCTATGGCTGTACTAGTGGATTTAGTGCACCATTTCTTGCCTTTGAAGCCAGCTGGGAGCACTGTTCCACATCTGTACTATCAAACTTTTCTTGTCATCAATATGTATAGTCTGAATGTGTTTTACCTACTGGCACCGCTCACTCCCTTGTAGTAAATCCTGATTTGTACTTGGACATTGTTTGGGAGTGTTATATGCAAAACAGGCTTTCAGCTATTCTGCTACTACTCAGTGATTGAGTGTCTGAAGGCATTCCCTGCTGCTGCTTAGTTTAACAACATAAACCTGTGTTGACAGTCTCAAGGGCTTTCCTACAATTTCCTTGTCTCTGACCTCCATACTGCCTCCTCAGTGCTGCTAGAGGAAGACATGCACCTTCCTTTCTGGGCTCCTTTAAACCTTATGGTTAGACTCTGAGAACCCTCAAATAAGTACAAATAGCTTCTTATGGAAACAATAATACAGTTGCTGCAGCAGCTCACTGTGTCGTGTAGCTGGCCCAGTTTTGTAGGACCTGAACTTGTGCTATAATAGAGATATACAACTTGCCTCTAAAGTTGTTTGGGTAGCTTCTCAGGTATGGAGGTTGTCAGTATGCACTATGGTTTTCAGATTCCAACAGTAGTGGAACTAGAAGTGTTTAGAAAATTTAGCTATTGTCTCAAGATGCTATTTTGGATAATTCTTTGAGAAGTGAAACCCAAGCCTGCACCTCAGATTTGTGATATTAAAGAGTTTTTCAAATCATTTACCAAGCTTCATTTAAGCCCTAAATGAACCAGTGTCCTGTTTATTTTTTGTTGTTGTTGTTCAGTATTCCTTTATAAGTAGATGACCTTTGTGATTTTACAGTATTTATGCTTCATTTTGAGGGACTCATTAAAAATAAACACTATGAGGAAAGGCAATTATCTTTACAAACATCAACAAACTCACACAAATATACACACATACATAAACACATAACCAAACTCAAAGGAAACAACAAACCAAAAAAAATGTAAGACCATTAAAATCTGAAAAAAAGAGAAAAAAGATCCCCATGTCTTTCTGCTTTTTCATCAAAAATATATTAATACTGCTGATTTGATTTCATTTAACAATCTTTGTCATAACCCCTTCTCCCATTAAGGGATTATTTATCTGTAACATTGTAGAAAAATTGGAAGTTTCACGCATATTTTTATAAATTCTGCCAAAACCTCAATACCTTGTCACTGAAATGGTAGTCTCATTTATCTTTCTTTAAAGTTTTATATTACCTAAATGTATCCACAGAGCTCCAAGAGAATATAAGTGGGTCTGTTTCTGGGAGGAAAATTAATGTTAACCCCCATGTTGTTGAAATGTTTGTCTTTATGAACAGCAATGCCATATTTCCCATTATAACCTATTCACTTTTCCACAAAAAGTAAGAAGAAAGATGAGAAAAAATAACTCTTCTTTTCTATAAGTGTTTGTCAAGGGCTTTTTGGACTGGCCACTAAATTTTGTTTGCTTTTATTTGTGTCAATTTCTGAGAATCAAATGCTGCTTTTAGATACATTGAGATAAATCTGGAGTAACCAAGGGAAGTCATAGGAAATTATCAGCTATGATCACTTTTTTCAATCCAAATATTAACGTATGAGCTTAAGTCTAGACCCATTAACTTAAACAAAAACTAAGTATACCCTTTTTGGTAGGCTCTTCTGTTTAGGGGCAGACACTAGAAAATGTTTAAAATTCAAACCTTATTTTAGAAGCGTTAACATCTGTCTCAGCAGCAGTGATGAGGCAAGGATGACAAACCTGAAATCAGAAAAGTGTACTTCATTTTAGAGACAAACAGAAATTTGTTGATTTTGGTACTTTCCTTTTGAATAAGTCTTTACAAGTTTTGGAAGCTCGGCTGAAATGGATGACTTACCCTATCATGTGAAATATCCTGTATTTGCAGCAATCCTGAAGGCAGTGCTGGGGCTGTTTTCAGAAGCTCCAAAGAGCTTTTGTCTACATGCCATGTTTCTTACTTTCATAGCTAATGAATCAGGTATTTGCAGCCTGCTCTTGTTCTACTGTCCGTGCCTACATAAGTTTCTTCTATACAAGATGAGGTAAGTTTAATTAAAAAGTAACAGAAAAGAAAGTAAGGGAAATTAAGGAAGTGGCAATTTGGAGCTGAACTCTTATTTTCACATTAGTGGCAGTAAAAATTGAGCCTTACCTACCTAAATAAATGGAATTACAATACTTAATGGGATGCGAAGATCTTTGATAAAAACATGTTTTTTTCAAAGCTGTTAGCTGATGTTCTCAAGTTTGCTTCTGTATTTGTTTGATGTGCCAAGATGTTAGAGCAGGGGTCTGCAGGGGTGGCCTCTGTGAGAAGGGCCAGGTTCTGCCTTTTGCCAGACACAGCCAGTCCCAGCTGGCTCCAATGGATGTGCTGCAGCCTGTCAGATGATCTGGTGGTGCCTCTGTGAAAAAGTGGTTAAAAAAGGGTAGAAAACACTGTGCAGCCATGTGAGAGACAGGAGCCATGAAAATGTGAGGGAAACAACCCTGCAGACACCCAGATAAGAGAACAAGGAAGATAAGGATGTGCTGCCAGGTGCTGGAGGAGAAATTCCCTGCATAGTCCATAGATATAGCGAGGTAGATTGTTTCCTTGTAGCCTGTGGAAAGTCCACACGAGAAAAGGCTTTCTTGCTGGAACTGTAGCCCATGGAGAGAAGCCTGTGTAGAAGAAGTCTGTTCTTAAAGGACTGGTCCTCCTGGAATGAACACATGTTGGTGTAGGAAAAATGTGTGAGGGCAAAGAAGATTCAAAGACTAGACTGTGTTATGAATTGACTACAAGCCACCATTCCCATTCTCCTAGGACATTTTTTGAGGAAAGAATAGAAGAGACAAGAATGCAAGGCTGAAATACAGCATGGGAAGAAAAGGGGATAGGGGAGGAGGTGTTTCCTGGTTTTCTTTCTCACCACCCTACACCACTTAAATGACAATAAATTATTCTTTCCCAAGCTGAGTCTGTTCTGCTCATGCTGGTAACTGCTAAGTGATATCCCTGCCTTTATCTCAACCACAAGTTTTCCATCTTGTTTTTCTCTCCCTGTCTTTTTGAGGAGGGGGAGAGATAGAGTGGCTGACTGAGGGTCTGGCAGCCAAGCAAGGTTAATCCACCACAAGTTGCACCGAAACCACTGAAAGGAGAGAGCTGTGCTGATTTATACTAGCTCCAGTACTGGTACCTTCTCTTCTATTACTATAAAGGAAAATAGTTGTAAGTACAAAATAAGCAAGTATGGTTCAATTCTAAATGTTGCCATAGATAAGAATGTTTACTTGGCAAGGAAAAGGGACAAGGGGAAGAAAACCACACTGTTAACATTAGTCCTTAGCCAGACATTTGGAAACTGTTGCTATATTTAGAGGCTAAAATTCCAATATGTTTTACATCAGGGATTTCTACACCCTTGTCTAATTACTGCTATATACAGCACAGCTTATACTGGGCTCCTTGATGTTGAGAAGTGATCCTCTTGGGTCTGCAAAACTAAATTATTTGAATACAGTAAACAGTTTTTCCACTACAGGAATTCTGGTACTGTACTTTATTCTTGGACAAAATATATGACAATTTCATTTAGAATCAAGAAACACATATCTTCCAGGTGAGCAAGTAGCTATTTTATTAGAAAACAGCATTCCATCAAATGTCATGTTAAATTTATCCTGAAACTTGAATGCAAATTTGAGATTTCTGTCCCAAATGACTGGCAGGTATTTTATAGTTAAAAGAGGACTTTATTTTCCTATCAAATCAAAAAATATGGTTCTAAAAAAGATGCTACTGCTGTAAATAAATACGGTCTTTTCAGATAATAAAGTTATAGCTCAGAGAAATCTCTATTTTTGAAACAAGATGTCTGAGCTGATAAATTAATGTTAGACTTTTAATGAAATCAGTGTGGGCAATAAACAGTGCTCTAGAGTTATGAAAAGGAATGATAAAATATTTCTTTTCTCTTGTCATAGGGGGAGAAGGGGGAGGATGGGATGGGATGGGATGNTCAGCCAGATTCTTCTGCAGCTAAAATCTATGGAGAACCTTAAGTCCTCACTCATGCACATAGTCTCCATAAAAATGAGTCAGTTTTATAACAGCGTCACAGAAGAATAGGCAGGAAAAGACCTTGAAAGGTCATCTAGGTTTTGTCCCTTTCTCCAGCCCCCATTTTTCCAAAATCCAGACTGGCCCAAGAACAAATTGTGTTTTATCTATTCCCATCCTTCTTCCTCTCCCTCTTTCTCTTCCTATGAAAGCCTAGCTTGTGTTTCACAAAGAAGTTTGATGGCACCAATACAGAGGGCACACTGAGAACACTTTCCTGCTCTAAGCACCTAATATCATGACATTTCTGTAGGAAGTAATTGTAAAGCTGCATGCCTCTAGGAACTTTTAAGCAATCATACTGGGAAGAACATAAAGAAAAAAAGAAGAAAAAAAAAAAAAAAGGACACAGTTTCATAGATAAAGACAATGAAAACTGAGAACCCCCCCAGTTTTTTATATTTTGCATAGAAATATCTGCAGAGTTTCAATGAAAATGTCAGGCATTTAAACAGCGTATAACTATTTTTGTTCAGATGACTTGGTTTAGGTATTTAACATGGATTTGACCATAGCAGGACCTGGAAGTGCCTCATGGGTCTCATGTGAGTAACAAAAGAACTTACGTGGGGTTTTGCAAGGCTGAGTCAGTTGAATACCATTGTATCCATTGTGATAAAGTTTATAGTTAACAAAAACAAAATTTGATAAGGATTTGTTTTGTTTAACATCCTGGAAACAAAATGACTGGGTTGTCTATCATTCCTGTCTCTAATTTTACCTTCTGCTTGAATGGTTAAAGCATTCACCTGGAAGAAGGCAGAAGCCTGCTGGAAAACCGGCACTAGTGTAAATGAACTTTTTCATAGAACTTGAAAAAATTTCAATGATGGGAACCAAATAAGCACTATCCACAAGTAGCCTGAAATTATAGTTAGTTCTTACTGTTGAAATTTCTTCATTTAATATGTTTTAGTATGAGCTGGGTAGGTACTGAAATTACCTTCTCCCAGTTTTCTTTTTAATATGATCATAACTATCCACCTGTGCATGGCAGTGGGGGTTTTCAACCCAAAACAGCTGCTCCAGTTGTTCTTTGAAAGGACTGATACCTGTAAGGTTTTTGAACAATTGCTTAGGTCACCCTCTTGAAAGTGGAAATCAGGGTCAGGTGTGTTCTGAGGAGAGTCCCAAGAGCACACCTACGCCATACAGTACATCATACTCAACCTGGAGCAGTGCAGCTGTGCAAACTGAGAGCAGAGCTAATTAACTGGCATGTTTGTACTGCTTCCCTGATCCAAATGATTATCTTTCAGTGGGGCATCACTTTACAGTGTGAGAAAAGCCCAGCTTCCTCATAGCTCATTCAATGATGCCTGGCAGAACCCAGTGCTCCACAGCAGATCCTGAGGCAGGCAGGGAGTGAGACAGCGCTGCCTCACCACAGCAGCTGCCTTCCACAGAGCCTCGCTGGCTCTGCTGGCATTTGTGACTCATACATTGTGTGGAAGAGCTAAAACCCCCAAATTCTTACAGTTTGCATTTCTAGTTTTCCAAGATTTGATACTTCCAAAATGAATCACTGTGATCTACTGTTCTTGTAATTTTAATCCAGGAATGACCCAGATGACTGCTATGTGTGCTACTTTCAGAAGACAAAGTGAATGCTATTCACATATGTAGAAATGATTATGGCACCTCCTGAAGATGGGAAATGATACATTAGCATGTTCAGACTTTAAATCATGATCTCTCTCAATTTTATTATATAATTAAGAATGACTTACTCAACTTTACCCAGCGACAGTAATTGTAATACACAAAACCATGCCCTGTCAGAATTCTTTTTTCAGTAATTAATTGCAGCTCCTCAAATCAAGGCATTATAAAAGTTTTCTAATATTAGGGGACTTTGGTTTCTTTGTATTCTTTTGTCTTTTTTTTTTT
>WEIU01022244.1:1912-17829 GCA_013389925.1 Aegithalos caudatus
AGAAAGTCTTCCGGCAGATTTTCATCATAAGACCATCCCCTTGACATTGATGACAAAGCGAGTTAACCTGTCTATCCTTGGATTCTGCTGTGCAAATGCTAAGAAAATAATTCCCACAGTAACTTAAAGGGAGCCATTTCCAGACACAAAGCTAAGAAAGGAAAGGTGTCAGATTAGTTTTATCGAACAGGTAAGACTCTATGGTACACAAATATTTTGTCTCCTGTGGATAAAAATGCATGAATCAAACTAACTGGGCTACATAGAGAGATAAATGGGTGGAATTTAATGGATTGCAATGCACTGGAGACACAGCAGGATGGCTCAGCAGCTCTTTTGATCCCCAGGCTCTAGGAAATCTATTAATACATCTTTTTTCCCAATCATGCCAACAGAGCTCTCTACTATATCATGCATAACAAAGTGCTACAATGGAAGTCAATATTGTGAGTTAATTGAAAATTACATGTATTAAAAGGTTAAGGCTCAGAAAAAACAGGCAAAGCTTACAGAATTTATATTACAAATCAGGAATTAATTCTCAAAATGAAATTAATTTTTCATATGATTCACTTAATGTATTATGGTTATTAGGTTAACAGAGCTGATAGTCTTTCTTTGATAGAAAGACAGGTCCTTCCTCTCCCTGCATATGTGGTAAGAGATATCCAGTATTTAGAAAACAGATTTTAAAGTGTTATTTTCAGTGTAATTTTGTTTAATTGATCACAACTGATTATCTCAATAAACTGGATGTACAATGACTTAAATTTCTAAATTTCTTTCATACTGATTCCACTAGGGAGGTTTTTCAAGGACTGTCAGACCATGGGGGAGGATATAAATGTTCTACAAATGAATTTCAAAGCAACAAACAGGAGACAGTGAAGAAAGAAGCCCCTGAAAAGGCTAGAAGAGTGAATAAATCAGACTCCTGAAGAATATAAGATATCAAAGACACAAGATTTCACTACTTTAAATGAAGAAATAGTATCTGCAACAGACCAAAACTTCAGAGAACAAATATCACATCTAAAATTTCCACATTTTACATTTTCCAGAAGATAGTAATTTACCACATGCCAAAATTAATTGTTCTCAATTGCTTATCTGCTATTAAGAGCCACACATTGTCTGGCCTGATTCATGTAGCTCCAGCTTTTCTTTGATCTTGTTACATCATTTGTCTGCCAGATTAAAGATCCCTTTGTTACATGATCTGTCTTCCCAATACAGGGAGTTAACAGACCACAATCCAATGACTTAATAAGCCTTTTTTTTTTCTGACAAGCTGAACAAACTGAATTCCTTACATTTGTTTCCCAGGTCAGTCGCCCTGCTCTTAGATCATTCATTCTTTTTTGAACTCTTCCCAATTTGTCACCCTTCTCCTTGGCATGTCACCCGTGATAAGCATGCCTTTCCATGGTAGTCATTTCACAATTAAATTAAAAACTGCACTTAAAAGTTCTTTCAGCCCCTCAGTTCCTTTGCAACTCTTCTTTATAGATCCAAGGAACTCTGATGAAGTTCAGTATTGGGGTTTCTACACAAAACTTTTAAGAAATCATTGCCCCTGAAAATAGAGCTTTCCTCTGTATGTGTACACGGATTGAATTTTTTTGAACACCTTAACATGCAATGATGCATTGTATTCAGATACAAATGGGATATAAATTGCTCTTTGAATGGTTGTTCCATTTCTTGACACCTCTCAGATATTTGTCTCATCAAAACATTTTATCAGCAGTGATTTCATGGATAAAATAACAGATTAGCATTAGACCTAGTTACTAGTGGCTTTTGATATGCTTGTCTAAGAGGCATCTGATTGCTATATTTTATTTCCTATTTTATTCCCCAACAGCCTCTTTTAATTAATACAATGTATTAATGGAAAATTATTTTCAGCTTTAATAGGTCACTTTAATAGCACTCTTAAAGTAGTACACAGCAAGCCCAGGTCCTCCTGGGTGTTCCTTTTTGATTGTGGGGATACTCAGTGCCCCTACAAATGTTTTACAGCAATTCACAAACATGACTTACAAATTCCCTTTTAATTCTTCTCGCTAGTTATTCTACTGATGCTTGTTTTCTGTATTGTAATAACCCCTTACAGTAGCAACTTAAATATAATCAGTTAAAATCACTGGTGACTATGCAATCATTGTTTTATTTCTGTGATTATCTTCTTTCTTTTCTCAACATAATTTCACTACTGACATTTAGATATCACTAACTCTTGCACTACCCACCATTAATAACTGGCATCACAAGCATTTGCAAAAGGGGATGGTCTTTCAATTTACAAACTGAAATACAAGTAAGAATATCCAAAACATCAATAAAAATACATTCACAACTAAAAGGAAACAACTCATACTCTGTGGTGGTACAATGCAGTTCTCAATCCTGTTTCCAAAAACAGAGTGAGCCTCATGGGTCTTTTACCATTGAAGATGTATTTATCAACTTGGACTCTGGGGACATGACTGAACAAATATGAAGACATTTTCCTAAAGCTGGAATCTGTTACAGCATATAAACAGCAAACTGAATCCAGACTGCAATATGAACTTCTCTTTGAGTGAGGTTTGTGGGCCACATGAATCATCCTTTTGTAGTATTTGACTCAGAAAACTTCAATAGCTTCAGTGTGGGGTCTAAAAAGTCTGACAATCAGTGCTGTATGGTCCAGCACACAGACCACTAATGTGACTGGGGACATGCCAGCCCCTCCTCTCCAGAGCAGTGCCCTCACATGAATTGCATGAACACACAGCCTCATACTCGACAAAGAATTTCATCCGAGCAATATTAAATGTTTTTTCTCTGTCTGCCAAGGTCTTAAATCTCTATTCCCAATATAAAAACAAACTCATGTAGCTTAGAGGAAGATTAGTAGGTATTTCTGCTCCCAGGAGTCTTCTCTGCCTGTTCTGGGAACATAATTTAAAAACATAAACTTATTGGAAGAGACTTTCTGAGAGCTGTTTCAAAGATCTGAATTTTTTAGGCAGTATTCAATCCTCTTGGTTCTTCTAGTTAAAGCTCTTTGGTCATTCATCCAAATATATCAAATTTAACTGCAGCTTGTTATGTAAATCCATTCCAGACTATGCTCCATATCCTGCATCACAACCTTTAAATCTACCACTGTAGGGAAGAAAACACAAGTAAACATCTGGCACATTTTGTAACACTGAGCCTTCTTAAGCCTGCAGCCTATATTGTTAAATCAAAATTTTTAGGGTTTCTAATTTTCTACTTCTCAAGCATACATTACGGTCCTTGTCACAAAGCTTGCCTGTCATCTACAGGGCTATGCTGTCAATGATGACAGAAATTATAACCCATGCAATCATCATTAGGTGGACTAAGTTTAGACCTCAAACCATGTTTTAAAAAAAATATTATCTTGTATGGATATGGACTAATAACTTTCTGAAATTATTTTCTATTTTTTATGATTTTCTAATATATCAAAGAGCTGGGCTCCCTAAATATCCTTCCGGACAAAATGTCCAGCTTGCAGATATGTAATTGCATCATGCAGCGGGTGAACACTGGCTGATGCATAGGACACAAAGGGTTATAGTAAATGGCATTACATCAGGCTGACAGCTGGTCACTGGTGGGATACTACAGGGCTCCATCAGCTCCATCTTGGGCCCAGTGCTCCACAATGTCTTCATAAACAACTTGAACAATAGGTCTCAAAGGAATATTAAGCAAGTGTGTCTATGGTACTAAACTGGAAAGAGCTGATATCTCTCTCAAAGGCAGAGAGGCCCCGCTGAGAAACCTTGCCACATTAAAGAGTGTGCAATCAGCAACCATATGAAGTTTAACAGAGACAAGTGCTGGATTCTGCTCCTGGGATGGGGCAACCCTGGATGTACAGATAGACTGAGGAATGAGACGCAGAAAGCAGTGCCATGGAAAGGGACCTGGGGGTCCTGGTTGATGAGAAGCTGGACATGAGCCAGCAGTGCCCTGGCAGCCAGAAGGGACATCCCTGTCCTGGGGGCATCAGGCACAGCACTGCCAGCCAGGCAAGGGAGGGGATTGTCCTGCTCTGCTCTGGGCTGGGGCAGCCTCACCTCCAGTGCTGGGGGCAGTTTTGGGTGCCACAATACAAGAAGGATAAAAAGCTGTTAGAGAGTGTCCAGAGGAGGGCCACAAGGATGATGAAGGCTCTTGAGCGGAAGCCATGTGAGGAGTGGCTGAGGTCACTTGGCCGCTCAGCCTGGAGAAGAGGTGACTGAGGGGAGACCTCATTGCAGTTACAACTTCCTCATGAGGGGGNTGAGGAGTGGCAGGCACTGATCTCTTCTTTAGGACCAGTGACAGGACCTGAGGGAATGGCCTGAAGTTGTGTCAGGGAGGTTTAGCTTGGATATCAGTAAAACATTCTCCCCCTAGAGGGTGGCTGGACACTGGAATACCCTCCAAGGAACAGGTCAAGCACCAAACCTGACAGAGCTCAAAAAGCATTAGGAAAACACTCACAAGAACATGGTGGAGTTCTTGGGGATGATCCAGTGTAGACCCAAGGGTACCATGATCCTTGCTGGTCCCTTCCATTTCAGGTGATTTTATGATTCTATGGTTCTCAATTGTTATTTCTGTAATTTGACTGAGATCTCATACAGAACTTGAAGGATTCATCTACATTTCAGGAGCGGTTAACAAATAGTTAATACGAATTAATGATAAGAGACCTTATCTATATTCAGAGGGCTTCTTTCAGTGTAAGGACTCCAATCCTACTGAATTATCTCACCTATTATCTGGATCCCTAGACCTAAAGAAAGGGTAAATGTCTTGTCGAAACTGCCACCCCTCTTGTCAGGATGACTGATAGAATAACTGTGCTAGAAAAAGAATGAATGCATTCATTCAGCACCCAGTTAAGTATGTAATAAGATTTGATTTCAACTTACATGGCATTGAATCAGCAGAGCACACACTAACTGGATTTAAAAATATTTCACTATCAGAGCCTAAATTTTGGCTGTTTGGAGCACTAGCATGTGTGACCCTTTGGGAAAATACTCTCAGAGATAAAGGAGTGAATGAGAGCTAGGAGACATTTAGAGACATTTTTCTTAGGGTGCAAGGGCTCTCAATCCTGATACTCAAAAAGTTGGCATGGGGAGCCAAGGCTTAACCATCATCATCACAATAATCTCTTCAGCCCCTGTCTCCTCAATGTTTAGCACCTTACATCCCATTTTATGATGACTGATGATCATCTCCGGAGGCCAAGGAAGTCATGGACCTGTTGGAGTGAGTCCAGAGGAGAGCACAGGCATGATCAGAGGGCAGGAGCATCCCCACTATGAATACAGGCTGAGAGAGTTGGGGTTGCTCAACCTGGAGAAGAGAAGGCTCTGGGAAGACCTCACTGTGACCTTCCAGTACGTAAAGGGGGCTTATGAAAGAAATGGAGAGTGACTTTTTACACAGACAGATAGTAACAGAACCTTCAGTAACAGATAGGGATAACCTTCTTAAACTGAGAGTTAAATTCAGTATTAGTATTCAATATTAATAATCATTCTTCACTGTGAAGATGATGAGACACTGGTACAGGTTGCCCAGAGAAGCTGTGGATGTCCCATCCCTGGAAGTATTCAAGGACTGGTTTGATATCCTGAGCAACATGATCTAATGGGTGGCATTCTTGCCAGTGGTAGGGGGATTTGAATTGAATAATCTTTAATGTTCCTGCCAAACCAAACCACACTATGATTCTATGACGCCTTACTTGTGTGTCTCAAATTCATATTTGGCTGAAAAATATTTTGCTAGAAAACAAAGTATTTGGCCTAGAACAAGTCTCTGGGGCTTGAAACAGACTGTTTACAAATCTAACTGGTGTAATATGAAGCTCGCCTTAATTTTTATTAAATCTTTTGAGTGAGTAGTGGATTGGGAATTCACTACTATTTTTTCACTATTTGTTTTCTAGATAGAGGGAAATGAGGCATCTTGTAGAAAAAGAGAAGGTAAATAGCATATCTCCACACATATCTCCTCTCAGTCCCTGCAGAACAACTTTTTCCCTCTGTGAGTGAGCTAGTTTTATTCTTAATTTTCTTGATTCTAATTTAATTAAAGTGCCTGATTCTGAAAATGCCTACAAAGTAGAGAAGCAGACAGGAAGAGGCAGTACCTTGCTGTAAAAGCCATTGGTTCATTTTCTTCTCTCTCCATTCCTTCTGAAGCACCCGAAGCATGTCCTATTTGGGAATATCCTTATTCCTTATTGCAATGATCAACCATCCATCAGCCTCACTCAGTCCAGGGCAGTAAATAAAAGATTATCCATGGTCATTGGGCAGTTAATTTGAGAAATGGGAAAATACACGACTGTCCAGTAAGCATGCCCAATCTCCCTGTATTTACCTGCTGCTATGTTACAGGAGAATGCAACAAGAGCTGTTCCATGTTCTGTGTTCCACCATTACTCTTCAGCTTCAGGGAGCCTCAGGACATCTACTATGAGCTGGCTCATCTTCATGAAGACTCTGGTCTGCATTTGACACTGATATAGTTTGATCACAAAGTTGCAGCTACACTTATTTTGGATGCAATCACACCAGTGTAAGGACCCTGTACCAGCACTACTTTTGCTGATTTTACACTAGAAAACTAGAACAGTATATGTATCTTTACATGCTTTGTTTCTGCCTACATGAAGCCCTATTTCAGACTGTGAAGAACTGAGTAGACATCTTTGCCTCAGATTGCTTTGTGTGTGAGTCTGTACTCTTCACACATCCTTGTGAGTAGCAAGTTACATCCATTAAAACCAAAGAAATTCTGGGATAAAATACATTGGACACAGAGACAATGTTTTTCCCTACTCAGCTTGTGTGCTGACAACTGGAGCTGCACCTAAAGAGCCATCTTTGAAGCCTGTCAGAGGCACAATTGCTTTTGGAACATGAACTGACGTGATGGGAAAGACCTGAGCTTTTATTTGTAGCATTCCCAGCAAGGTAGAACACCCACCAGAGGCTCTTTGAACCCTGCACTGCAAGCTGTCAGTGTAGCCAGAAACCCAGCAACCTAATTTATGCAAAAACAAAAACTGAAAGACAGCTCCTCCGCATGGGAATAAAAATGAGTTCCAGCCAGGCAGCAACCCTAAACTGCAAATTACAATGACAATATTTTTTTGTTCAGAAGAGCCTGTCTCATGCCAAAGAAACACCATTAGCCTCAGAAGCCCCACCCAAATAAATCACTGGAGAAGACTGCAGAAATAGGGTACAAAAGCAAGGGAGAGGCTAGGGCCCTCTGTAAAGAAAGTACCCACCACTCTGGAGTGGTGTCAAATCACAGTAAACAAGGGATCTTTTGTTTCAAAAAGTACACTTTAGGCAGTAGGACAAATGCGTTACTTGTATTTTGGCAGTGCTCCCAAATGCCTACTACACAGAAGGCTGGTGATGTAATTATGGCCACACCAGACCCAAAGATATTCCTGTTATGTGACTCCAGGATCATTTCTTCTGGGCTGAATTTACCTCACCTCACTTTGGTTGTCTAAGAGACAAGCACTCAGGCTAGGTGCTCTGCCACAGCTCAGCTGTGAGGAGGGATCACCCCATCCAGAGAGCCACGTAGCTCCTCCCTTGAACATCAGAATGGATGGCCTGTGGATGTGCTGATCTCTCCATGCTGACAAAAGGGGGAGTCTAGAGTCAGCTCTCAGCTGTTAGTTGCCTTCAGCTGGCTGAGGAAAGCTATGCCCTCTGCCCTCTATAAAAATGGGTTACGAAGATTTCTGGCTCTCTTGTCCAGTTAGGCGGCAAGCCACTGAGTTAGTCTCCCTCCCTTTGCATCTCTGTATTACCTTTGGCTTAATGGACCCTAGCAGAACTAATACTTTTGCACAACCCAGAAAGCACACTGGTCTTGCCTAGTGTATGAAGTGTACAAAATTAGAACAATTGCTTGAATAGGTTAAGCAGGGAGATTATCTTCATTGAGCTTATATCTCTCATCTGCCACCTGGCTCACAGGGCAGTGGGAAGGCACTGTAAATTCCTGGACTCTCTCAGCACAGGAATGTTAATAAGATTTTGCTGTGCTGTACAAGGCAAGGACACCCTGAGAACTTCACACCATGCTTTCTTTTGCAAAAGCTGATTCTAATCTCTTCTTCAGAATAGCTGCTGCCTGCTGAATTAAAGAGTGTCAAGCCAATTTAGGCTTTTTGGCAAACTAACAAGATCATTTTCAGAGCTCAGATGGAGTAAAAGTCAAAATAAAAATGTAAATTTAAAAGGAAAATGAAATTCTGCAATATTGCAAGCAGAGTAGTCCTTACCAGTATAAACGAAGACAACTCAACTGGTGCCACTGTCAGAGCACAGAAAAAGACATAAGAATGAATACATATTTGGGATGATACAAAAGGTTTCTGTAGCCACTCTAGCCAAGTATCTTACACCAATATGTACCAATTGTTTAAACTGAGAACATCAGCAAATACCGGTCTGTCCCCTTGTATGCACTCAAGCTTCCAGCAACTCGCAGCTATCAACTTATTGAATCAGGTGGTTTATCCCTCCAACAGCAAACTGGTCCTCTGTGAATCTATCTAAACTGTTTTGAAACCATGTCTGTTTCTGTTCTCCAGACCACAAAGAAAGGAAGAATAGTTCAGCAATTCCATTATGTATCACACTATCCTGTTTTAAGTTTGGTTTAGTCCTACAATAATTGCTGTCTATGCCTATATATTTCTGAATGTTCATGTCATGGAATGGAAAGGCCTAATTCCTGCATTGAATTAAATCTCAATTTAATGCTATGAAATTAGGTGAGTCCTTGCTCTGAGATGCAATCCATGCCTCAGAAGATTGTCTGAATTGATCTCAGAGCACTTGTTAAATATTTTAAATCTTTCAATGATTCTTTTGAATTTAATACTTACAAGAGCCATACCCCACTGCAAATAGGTCTTTGTACTTTGGATTCCTGTAATGAGAAAAAATATATAAGATTGCATTTATTATTAACCATGTAGTTCCAGAGCAATGCAGTGTTTCACACATTAACTTCAGGGTCCATTCTCACAGGATTGTACTCAGTCTGAGGGCTCTGCCCTTTGACCATATGCACTAGTAAAGGTTGTGAGTAATTTGTCCAAACCAATGATGCACAAAAAAGCAGAACATCAGATGGTCAAAACAGCAGATGAAAAAGATAAAAATGACATATCAACCTCCAGCACTTCCTGGCTTATCCCATTTCATAATTGCAAAACTTTACTTTTAAAAATGAGCTCTCTGAGGAAAGTGAAAAAGCAGGAATATATCATGTCACTGTTGGACACAAAAATGAAGAGCTTGACTCCAGTTAGAAGAAACATTGGAAGGCTTTATTTACAGTTTTGTGCAGCCCTTTTATAACATGCGCTAAGGAACTGTATAACTGGTCAGTAAAGACAACACTTCTCTTCATTGGTTAAATCATAGAAACAACACCTGCAAGAGGGTTGTATGAGAAACCTAGCTGTGTTAGGAAGAGATAAAGATTATTTACATTTGTCGTCCTTGAGGGGAATGGATTCTCTCAAGGGAAAAGAAATCAGCTACTACAGGCCGAAAAACTCCACAGAGTCAGAAAATCAGGCCCACAATATCAGTTCCTATCTTTCAGTGGCAAGAATTAAAGAGTTTCTAAATCAATAAACTCACTCTCCCTACCTGCTATTAAACTATGAGAGATGCTTTCAGAGACAGCTATCAGTTCATAAATTCATGATCACAACCAGAAATCAGGAAGGGAAATACCCTTCTGACCCAGCTGGTGTACAGTGTATTTCCTATGGCAAATACTGATAATGAGCAATTAGCCATCTACTATGTCTTCTAAAGTCCCTTTACTTGAAAAACATACCCTCTCTGCAACCTCTTCTGTGGGTAGTAGATTACTGTAGGTAGGCTTTCCATGGGACGAAGGTCAGTATTACTATCATCCCTGAGCTCACACAGTACAACCAGTAGGTAACAATTCCATGAAATGAACACGTGGAAATTATCTAATGAGTATTTTGTCTGACTTGCTACTGTGAATTGATAAAATAAACGCACTTCTCTTTTAATTTCTCCTTTTACATTTGGGCTAATACCTAGGCATCCTAATGCTCTTGTTCTTTTCACTAAATGCATCATCACTGCTAAAAATGAGAGAATAAAAATTGAATTAGAAAAGCTAATTCCATAAAGCAATTTGGAGTTTTCAGAGTCATCTTTCTGTTACCATTTCCTGGGGACAACTTTAACAGCAGTACAAACTATCTATTAAAGATGCCTTTTCTCCCAGTTTTGCTTCCCATTTTTACTGTTATCTCTAGTTCTCACACAACTGCATGCTTGATACTCTCTTACATAATACCACAGTGGCTTGAAAGGCAGAAGACAGCAATTCTGCTCTATCTCTCCATAGATTCTCCTTGTCAAGGCACAAATGTGCTCACACAAACACATAAGAGGAGGCTTAACTGCTGGGGAGCACAGGGTAGGATCTAATTAGGTATGTCTCATGTGCAGTGCATGAACCAAGCCAGTTCTGAGGAGGATCAAGCACATTTAGAAGTGAAAGGACTAATTTGTGTTACTGATAAGTGGGATTTTTTTCACAGTAATAACCATAGCAATAATATCTCAGAAAAAAAAGAGAGTCAATTTGCAAGTATCAGGTATCAAGTACTTGCAAATATCATGATCATTTTTGGACTGACCAAATATCTAGAAGTGGACTGCAGGGCAAATGTCTACTGCACTGAACTGTGCAAGATCCCAATACATAAATACCTCTCTTGTTTGGAGGGGAAGCCATGTGAGGAGTTGCTGAGGTCACTTGGTCTGTTCAGCTGGGAGTAGACTGAGGGGAGTCCTCACTGCAGTTAAAATGTCATTGTGAGGAGAAGAGGAGGGGCAGACACTGATCTCTTCTCCATGGTAAGCAGTGACAGAAGCTAAGGGAATGGCATATCAAGCTGCATCAGGAGAGAGCTACATCGGATCTTAAGAAAAGGTTCTTCACCCACAGGGTGACCGGGTGCTAGAACAGTCTCCCAGGGAAGTGGTCACAGCACCAAGCCTGAGAAAGTTCAGGAAATGTTTGGTCAACACTCTCAAGCACAAAGCAGGATTTTGGGGGCTGTCCTGTGCAGGGCTGATTCCTACAGTGTACTGTCCAAGCATATGGCACATCTAACCCAGCTTTCCCAAGAAAGGACTCTTCTTTGCTCTGCTAACTGCACTCACTTTTCCCCAGTCCTGCACAGAGCCTGCTCTCCCTTCAGTTTCTGCTGAAGGGCACAGGCCTGCCACATTCAGCCTTGCACAATGTTCTCTGCCACCAGAAGCATCAGGCACATTTCAGTGCTGCCCAAGCAGTCAACTATAATAAATCAAACCTGTGTCCCCAGAGAAATCAGCACTGCCTCATAAGATCCCGTTACATTCCATTCCACTCCCCTATGCAACAGTGGAGATTAAGTTTGGAATGAATAGGCTTACCAGGAGATGGCAGTAACAGCAAGTTTCTTGGTTTTTTCATACTGGAACTTCCAGAGTGGGAGGAGGGTTCCTTCCAGGCCTCTGTATTCATCTGATGCATCTTCAAAATATTTAAAATCTAAACCCCCCCAAAAAATCAAGGAAAAGATCCCAGTATATGAAACATATGAATCAAAAATAAATCAGCATAGTTCAGTGTCAGGGAAGCTTTAAAAGACATTCCATTATGCTCACAGCCTCTGCACAACCCAATTGTTAGTGTAAAATCTGTCTCGGTTCTTAAGCCCTAACTCCAAACCAGCAACTCAGCCTTTTAAATGCATTTTACCAATATTTCCTCACACACATAGGAAGAATAAAAATCAATTTGATGATCAGCAGACAAAGGATTAACAAGAAAATTGAAGCCCAGAGCATGGTGTGACCTCAGCCCATGCCCAGAACTAGTCACAGCCCTTTAGGAGGAAGCTGAGCAGAGACTGCAAAATGACATCAAGACTGAGTACATTGCTGTGGTTGGTATGTGAGCAGGGATCAGCTCTGCTCTGGCTGTTATCACCAGCACCTGCATCCAAGAGTGAAGTACCTGCTGAGGGAAGGAGTGCTGCAGGGAGGGCAGTGCTCACCAGACCTGCTGTCCCCAGCCAGCTCAGAGCAGGGCTAATGTGGCATGCTCTTTGCATGCCCATGGTTTGTTGTACTATTTGCCTTGTGTGAGTCAGCAGGCTCATAGACCTGCTCATTTTACTTGTTTCTCTGTTCTGTTCTGTCTTGTCCTTGTTGTGGTTGTACATACTTATTTGCAGTACTGACACTTCAGACTTGAGTTAGAAGCACCTCTCAGTGGGCCATACCTTGTGCAATGTCATCAAATGTGTTCAGGTTCACCATCCGTTCCACTATTTTAGCTGCTTTTGCCACTTTGCTTAGAGAATCATTGTGCTGAAGAGAAAAGAAAGGAAGAGAAAATGTATTTCCTGTCTGTTTACAAGTGCCTCAGACCTCATGTGACTGAAAAGCTTGAGTCCTTTGATCTTGAATATAGATTAATTTGAAACGTGTCATGGCAGCACCTAATGACACAGTCACTTGAAAAAATGTAATTGCTTTATTATAAATTTAGCAAGATCCCATCCACAGCTGAGCTGCAGTAACTTCAGTGTTTGTTCCTGATTTAGCTCAATACAGGTACTTACCTCTAAAAGTAGTTAAGAGTCTTGTCTTTCAAGGTAACTGCTGACAGGATGACCTAAAAGGACACACATGATTCCTACTCCATCTCACTGGGTAACAGTTCATCAGATTTGATGATGAAATCAGAGGGGTTTGATCATGCATGAGCACTCTTTCATCTCTACCTAGAGAGCTCTAAGATCTCATGCATTAAGTAAACGTCACTGGATTTATTAGTTCTTCAGCCAATCACTGGGTAATTCCAACCTGATCCATTCACCATCCATGGACAAGTGGAGAAAAGAGAGCCCAGCAGGGGCTGTTTGTCTGTCAGTAGGTGGCTGTTTTGTATGCGTATCTGACAGAGCCCTGTGGCTGACCACCGTATCTTACTAAACTCCACTCTCAACTATCTATAACGTGTGTGTGTATATGTGACCACTAGTGAAATCCAAACTGTACTAACTAGAAAGAACGACAAGAAGCCTGGGTGCCAGAAGTGGGAAGGACAAAGCTTGAAAGTCCACAGTGCTGGACCATATACGTATGATGTCACCACAGCTCTGTGCAATGATGTCAGAATGCCAAGACAGATCCAAAGTGGTCTGAGAGCTTGCTGCTCCAAGTACCTGAATCCCCATCCACTCCTGCTGCCCCAAAGCCCCACCGGTGTTTCAAAGCCTTTAATCTTCAAACCCCTGCTATGAACTGATGACTGCCAGCACAGTAAGATTTCCTTCATAGTGACAACACTGGAAAGAAACATGCCATCCTTGACACAGCTCACAGAGTATGAATACAAAAAGGAAAAGTGAAATGGGTTGACCAATCTACACCACAGTCACAGTCAGAATTAGGAACATGACTTCAGGATTATGTGTGTCTAGCCCTCTGATTCTTTCCTGGGCTCTGCAGAGACTCAAGGCAGATTGAGTATTGTTCAAAGACCATGAAATTAAGAGGGCTACACAGAGATGAGAGAACAAGAGAGAAAAAAATTCCATAAACTGTTACTTTTTTTATAAATCCATGGTTTGCT
The DNA here is from genome assembly GCA_013389925.1 of Aegithalos caudatus. Lineage (NCBI taxonomy): Eukaryota > Metazoa > Chordata > Aves > Passeriformes > Aegithalidae > Aegithalos > Aegithalos caudatus. The sequence continues at coordinate 15,677 of WEIU01022244.1, forward strand.
TACACCTCCAGTGAAGTGTGCAGTCCTCTTTTCCATCCCAGAAAAAATTAAGTAGAACTTGAAACCAAGTTCTGAGAAAGGCAGAGGGATTCTGACCCTCTGTTCTGGTGAGATGCATCGGGAGCTCTGCATCCAGCTCTGGGGTTCCAGCACAGGAAGGACAGGGACCTGCTGGAGTGAGTCCAGAGGAGGCCATGAATATGATCAGGAGCTGTAGCCCCTCTCCTATGGAGACAGGCTAAGAGAATTGGAGTTGTTCAGTCTGGAGAAGAGAAGGCTCCAGGGAGACCTTAAAGCACTTTCCAGTGCCTAAAGGGAAGCTACAGGAAATACAGGAAGAGCCCATTTATCAGGAAGTATAGTGACAGGGTGAGGAACACCTGTTCTAAAATGAAAGAGAGTAGACTTGGATTAAATATTATGAAAAAAATCTTTACTGTGAGGGTGTTAGGGCATTGGCACAGGTTGCTCAGAGAAGCTGTGAATGCCCCATCTTTGGTAGTGTCCAAGGCCAGGCTGGATGGGGTTTTGAGCAACCTGGTCTCATGGAAAGTGCCCCAGCCCATGGTATGGTGGTTGGAATGAGATGATCTTTAAGGTCTCTTCCAACTCAAACCATTCCATGAATTTATGATACTATGATTCCACAAATTTTAGTTTTGAGGATCAGTGGAAAGCAGGCTGTAAATTAAAAAGAAACAAAACAAAAACCAGAACAACCTTCTAAATGCAGAAACAATATATTATTGATTTTTTTTCTGCAAAACAAGAAACTCTCCAGATGAATCAAAAGAGTTTTAATTTTAAGTCAGCTAGTCAGCTTTTCTGTCAGGTAGCTATGCTGTTAACAATACATCCATTACTACATTTTTGACATTATAAGTGGATGAGAGTAAGTTATTTTCTCTTTGTATTCTGTTCTGTTCCAGATTTTATTTATTCTCTACGCTGCTGAAATAAATCTTCAGAGGAAGTTCTAGGCCTAATTTCTCCTTTAAAAAAAATCTTCTTGAAACACACTTTTTCACCTTAGGCCAATTCTGAGTTAGCTAGCCAAATGCAAGGAGAGCTCATAGGATAATACCTTTATTTTGTTTATTTCTGTGATAAGTTATTTTTAGAACAGCAATATTGTTAATTGAATCATATGTAAGATGTATAATGGACTAATTCTTTGGAAAAAATTGTCTTTGTCTTGATCTTGCTCTGGAACGCCTTATCACTAACTACATCATACTTAACTCTCAGCAGCTGGCCAGTTGCAATGTGTGACTCCCATAAACTGTAGCATAAAAAAAAGCTTCTACTGGTGTGTAACTGCATATCCAGGAGACAAACCCCACCCTGTAATCAGTGCAATAACTGCTCATACCTCTAGCAATATATATACTGTGACTAGAAGAGTTATAGATATATCTTATTTACGTTGATATGTCTACACCTACTCTAGTAGAAAGTTATGAACTGATTTCCATGATTCTATGTTGTAATTCTCAGGGTATCTTGCTCCCATAATTACAGATATTATTTCAGTTTGCCTTCAAAATCATGTATCTTAGACTGGGGAACAAAGAACCAGCCAGTTAAACTGTAACAGAAACCTCCTGAACCCCTTGAAAACATTTTGGAACATGAAGAAAATCTTCCAGGTTTTTCTGGTATATCATCCTATATATCATATATTCAATGTTTGAACTGGGATGTTATTTTTAAGATGGGGATACTGTCACTTTGATGGAATGAATTTTGTCATTCCCACAAGGCACTCCTAGGCTACTCCTGACTATGTAGTAGGAGTCAGTGTCACCCTCACAGCAAGGTCTTAGCATCAGCTCAGGGCACGCAGGTGTTAGGACACCTGATAGTCTAAGAAGCATTCTACTTTATAATTATATTTATCATTTTTATAAATTTTATAATTATTTATAATTTATAATTTTTATAATTAGAAAATGNCATTAAAAATAAAATTTTTAAATAGTGAAAAGTATTTTACTACTGTGCTATATTTTGAAATAATCCTAAATTTCGGTGCCCTTCAGATTGAAATGTATGTAAAACTATTCTCACAGTCCTTTCAAAAATCAAAAGGTGTTTCTACCTATTTAGCTCTTTTATCCCTCACATAATAATCAAAAATGTGACACAGACAC